>JAAEAF010006603.1:0-81117 GCA_011037195.1 Triatoma infestans
AAAAAAAAAAAAAAAGTTTGATGAAACATCTCATTCTGTATTTGCAAATGTTTCATCATGTGCATCAATCAAAGTGGCCAAAATAATGAATAAATTGCGTTAAATTAAGTTTATACTTAATCCACCAAAGCAATTCAAAAAATACATGGATTTGCAATTAATGCATATTAAAGAATGTAACTGACATGTAATAATTATTTTGCCTGTATCCAATGTACAATGATATGCACGAACCAGGTGTGCAATACTAAGAATTACCTAACTACTAAGAATTTAGATTTTTTTTTTTTCCTTCAAGAATACAAGAAACGGAAATTACTTTTAAAACTAATATTTACAGAAAAGAAAATCAAAAGCATGTACGAACTGCAATGAATGGAGGGGTGGACAAATATGAACTCCAACAATAATGAATCAGGGAAAATGTTAGAGAAAAGAAAAGCTTTTTTATAAATATTTTGTGAAGGTAAAGTAAAAGCCAAATTATTTGCCTACTTTTACTTTGCATAGTACATTGTTGTATTCAACAGTTTAAACGTAAGTTTATAATATTATATAAACGTTTAATACCTTACATTATATATATATATGTATATATTACCGGCAAAGTAAGAAATCAGGCATTGTGAACAATTAGTTAACTCAATTTCGTACTTTGCCTATGGCGAAGCAGGCAAAGTTACCTTCCCAGTATAGCTAGAGCGATTACATCATTTTCGTGAGGTTATGTGTTCAAACTTAAAATATCAAGCATTTTTGTGTATCTATCTGTATAATTTTTAAAAATATATATGAATCTGACCAAACACACATCTTCGTAAATCGTAAATTCCCATCATCCGGCCCTTCTTTAAGCCCCATAAACTCCCAGGTAATAAGCCGTCTTGACGTGGATCGCAAACTTTCTTCCTCTTCCTCCACACCGCTGATAGGCGGAGCCTCGCGCACATTGCGAGAGCGAAGCGACGACAGAGAGTAGCCTGGCTTGGAAACGACAGAATAATGTCACTTCTCCCCGCTGTTGAGAATCTTGTTTGCAGGTTTCATAAATATACATCACATCGAATCCGTCCTCTCATTGTTTTGTCATTTGTCCACTGTAGGAGTAATTCATTTAAATATACCTATAAGGATCTTAAATATACCTATGAGCGAAGGCAAAACCAACGAAGACTTCCATCAGGGACCACATACAGAGGGGGCCTACATGTGGCGTAGTATGTTTACAATACTGGCTAAGTTTTTAGCATTCAGCGGAATCGAGAATGGTCAGAAGCTGAGGAAAAAGTATTCTCGGAGCGGTTTGTTTTGGATTCCCTTAGTTCTCCCTACGTGATTGCTTCCACTCACACCGCCGTAGCAGCAGCTATGGAAGGAAGGTGATGAAGTGTGGCTGAGTGGGCAAGATGAATGGGGTAGAGAAGAGTAACACATACGCGAGATGATAAAAAAACAAGCCTGAGATTAAGTAAAATTATGTAAATGGAAATGAAGGAGCAAATATAACTCCTTATTGAAAAAAAAACTAACAAAACTTAAATCCTCTTAATGAGTACCAAGTAGTTGCTTTGATTATTATTTATATAAAAGAATTTATAGATCTTGAAACAAAATATAATGTGATATCTGATTAATAACATCATTACAAAAGGCCACAAATAGTAGCATTCCTTCGGTAAAATTTAGCACCAATAACTAGGCCGTAATTATTACATAGCCATTAATAGATATAGTTTTTAAGTCTCCACTTTGCCTAAGACGACGTAGTCATTGTATAGAATGCTCGCCCAAGTATGAAATAAAATGTATATTTCTTACTTTACTTTCTTAGGTAATTTATGAAATGCCTAGGCATTCTATACAATACCTGAGTTTCGCACTTTTCCGGTTACATATATAATATGATATCTTTTATTGAGACAGTAAACTAGTAGTTACTGAGAACTTAGTTGAATAATTAAAGAGAAATAATTTATAAAGAAGATCTTGTTAAATGTCTTGTAGACAATTATCTTACATTTTCCATCTTGTAGGAGCGGTGTATTTTGTACGCTGGGCACTCACTGTAGTGTTGTTTCATGTAGTACCGCAATGTGTTGGTGAGCTTTGATATCAATATAAATTAAAATTTTGCCTACCACTCAGTTTTACTTAACATTTTTCCAAAACATCACGGAATATTGTTTGTTTACATAGACTGGTTTATCTACTAGTTTATGAATGGATGAAACAATCACAATGACTTGCTCTTAGTACAGTTTACAATTACAATTTATTTCTTTAAATTTGTTCCTTTTAATCTTCATATACGTGGTGGTGGGGGTTTATTTTGATTTTCAACATAGCAAATACTTGTATCTGATTATAGTGGCAACGTTTTAAATAAAAAAAGTTAGCTTTATACAAGTGCCCTTAGCATTCAATTTAAAGAAAATAATTAAAACTGTTTTCGAGAACAATTCAAACAAAAAACAACCAGAAATCTAGATCGTAAAGTCACCATCCAACCGGTTAACTTATTTTCTTCAACCTTGAAATTCCAGCAACGCATTTAATGAATCTTTATATTACAGAGTCAATGGAATCCTATATTGTACTGAAGTGACCGGTTAGAGAAAAGCTTAACTTTGCAGCTCCCCTAGAACCGCAATTTTCCTGGAAAAATGTTATGCCCTTTAACTACTTATAAAGCAAAATTCAAAGAAAGTCGTTGCGATCCATTTTCAAGAAAATCAGAAATACTAATCATTCAATAAAGGAGGAAATCCGGTTGTAGGTTTTTTGATAGATTGGTATCGGATGCGATGGCGTTATCTAAACAAAATATCATGGTTCAAGTTATTATGCTTTTTCATTTCTGAGATATTTTTCCCCCCCACTAAAAACAAATATGCAAAAATATTCGCAATAAATTCCTTTTAAATCAATTAGCGATTAGAGAAGGGAAAAAAATCTGATTTAAACTCTCACAAGACTTTCTCTTACGGCAATTAATACAATTTAATGAATAAATTTTCTTAAAAATTATAACGTCAACAAACGTTTAGATTGGGTTTACCATAAAAAAAAAATGGTAAAGGTTGTCATGTAACTTGAGTGACATTAGTATGACAGCACCTTCTGTGTCAACCAATAACGCTTGTAGTGACAGTTTAAATGTTGTTATAACTGATGATCCTATAGAATCTCCTAAATCGGTTTTTCCAGCAATATGCTTCAAATAAACGTGATACGTGTTTATCTGTGCAGTCAACTTTACAAATAAACATAAATCCTTATAGCCGTTTTCGAGATAGTATCAATAAAGACGCACTTCCGGTTAACAATTTTCTTTAAATTTGAAATTCCATCAATGCTTCTAATGTTCTTAAACACGAGGAAAAATGAAATCCTAGTATATACAGATAGTTCCGGGACTTCTGGGGGCGGCTGTGGGGACAACTGTGGGTAGCGTCGGCATTGGCGATATTTCTTGGAAGCATGCCATCAGTCATTCAGGTTGAAATATTTGCCATTTTAAGCTATACCCAATTGCCATCTACTATAATAGTCGGGCCGCATTAAAAACTTTAGAGGTGGACTGCATCAGATCGAGGATAGTTGAAGACTGCCAAAAATAATTGGTACCCCGGGCAACCGCAATATATGCTTTGGCTAGGCTAGGTTCCGGGTCATTAGGGCATTCAAGGATATGAAGAGGTCGACAGACTGACAAAGGAGAACGCCTCGTGACCGCCCATTGGTCCTGAGTCATTCTACGGTATCTTGAACGAAATAGCCTGTGAGGCTAACACATTAATTTATGTGAGACTCATACTTTATTGGAAAAATATTGTCGGACAGAGGTACTCCAAGATAACTCGCACTATTTATCTCCTAGGCTATACGAAAACAGAGCTAGGGATAATCATGGCCTTTGACTTTTAAGGAAGCCTCTACAAGTATCAGTCTCTCTGGAGGAAACGTGGTCAGTAGGACAAACACCGTTTCTCTTCTTGCAGAATGTGAGCACTATGCTCGCAAGCGATTTCAAAAATTTGGCGCCTGTAATTTGTGCCGAACCTAGAATCGGAATTTTCTTTTGCAACAAACCTGGCGTTTTTCTAATGAGACAGGACTAATGTGAGCTGTCTCACGGGACGAGAGAGCACAATGGCCCAACGGCCTAAGTACAGAACATCTTTAGAAAGGCCCTGTGTCCTAGATTAGATGAGGATTAGAAACGTCTGAAATCGCAGGATCAGATACCATTGAGCAGATACTAGCATACCGTAAGAAAAAGATTATAATAATGTAGAATTTTTTTCATATATATAGAGCCGGATGTTTGAAGTAGTTTGTGCGTTGGTATAATCGATACTGAGTGAGTACAGCGTGGTTCGTGTATGGATAGATAGTGATGTTGATATGTGTGGAAGAGGTTAATTATTCTTGGAAGAGGTGTTTTGGATGTGTGTGTGTATGTGTGGTTCGTATATACGAGTATATATATATAAGGGCACATGCCTTTGTAGTAGTCGTAGAAGTAATAGTAATGGGTAGGTGTGTTGACTGGCAGACAACAGATCTGTAAGGAGAGAGAGAAAGACTGAGAGAGCTAGAGAGAATTGGCCGTTACAGTCGCAACCTAGTTATTACTATAACACATAGCCAATAAGTGGCTCTTCACTGACCTTGGATCACGCGCTCCTGCCACAACAACACCTAGTTCAAACTATTGTATTTCAGTGCCCAATATTTCAGCGAACTCATATCACTAGAAATAAATGCTAGTTTTGATTGTTTCTTATATTATTTTTATTTATGAAAATAATTAGAATTGAATAAATGAATTTCAACTATTTATTCGGAAAATATTGTTCGCACAAGTTTCTTCCACAATAACATAATGTCAAGGTACAACTTTAATAGATTACACAATTATTCTAAACATATACAAAGAGAGAGAGGGAGAGACTTCTTATTTACTACAATAAAAGAGAATGATATAAAATAAAGGAAGCAATAACTGTGGGGGAGAAAGAGTGTATTACGTTATTCCTATTAACGACCTCCAAACTATTTGAAAGGAACATCCAGCCATTCTACAGAAGGTCATAATAAAAATAAAGTTAACTTGTAAATCAGCATTATTATTATTATTTTATATTTGAAATAAGCCGATTACATTACATACTGTACATCTCCATAAATGCAACAAAAGATAAGATTACTAAAAGCTATTTAGGATAAAACGTGACGTAACAGAGGTTCGTAGCACGCTTTCAATTTGCAAGAAGATTCCTTCAACACAATACAAAAGAACCTGACACTCACCACGATCTTCAGCTACTTCAAACTAAACTTTAATGAAAATATATTTAATTATTCTATATAAATAATGAAAATAATCTGGTATGGAAGAGTCACACGATTTTCTAGTATTGCAGTTTACATAGTTATAATTGATTACATTTTTGCAAACTTAGAATCTCTATAGACACTTTTAAGGAAGCTTCAGACCTACTTAAAATAAATTTTCTCAGAAAAAAGTATTAAAGAAGAATGTATGTATGTATTTTTAGCAAATATTAAGAACAATTAAATTATGTGAATATGTTGTGCAAATCAATTCTTAAGAGATATTGCCAATATAACAGAAATGACAAGGATGTTCAAAGGGGCATTCTTATTTTAAAATAATTGAAGGAGCTTACTCAGAATAAAATTACAGTGAGGGGGAAAAATGTTAATAAGTGATCAAACTTAGGGTAAAGACAGACACAGCGGTTTCAACCGAAGCGTTTAACGAGTCGGTAGCGTTCTAACAAAACACACTGAGTTGTTTGACATAGCGATTTCAACCGAAGCGTTTAACGAGTCGGTAGCGTTCTAACAAACCACATTGAGCTGTTTTATTAAGCGATTTGTGCAGTGATCGATGCGGTTTGCAGTGTATTTGTCAGTATTATATTAGTATTGGAAAATTTATAAAAAAAACTAAAACGAAGAATCCATTTATCAAAGAAAGGCAACAAAAATGGCATTTTCATACTTCGTTTGCTTCAAGTACAAAGAAACGATGAAAAATTTTTAATTTCACTATATCGCGAAGTACTTTAGAGTCTTCACAATTTGTCAAGAAAAGCTAACAACATTTTCTTCTTATAACTCTATCGCTGTATTCATTTATCCTTTATATCCTAAAGTGCCAATCGATTTTCTACTTCGTTTATTAGCTTTTCTGCATCAAATTTTTCTCCAGCAAATTTCTAAACAAAACGAGTCTACAGCGTCCGAACAGAGCCATCTGAACACATTTAAACACACTTCGGGTAACTTCGGATAAGTTAAACCGACTCGGTTCCTCACATCAATCATCTACCGACGCTGTTTTAAAACCGCCGCACGAAACGAAACGGTCGGCACAGCTGTGTACATTTTACACCATTATGATATAGTACATGACATATCGAATCGGCCACCGACTCGTGAAACGCTTCGGTTAAAACCGCCGTGTCTGTCTTTACCTTTAAAAAAACGGTTATTCAGTAAACCGCTCTGCTCATGTCAGGAATAGGAAGTAGACTATAGCGAATTGTCAACAAAGGATTCTGGGCTTTATTAATAACGATAGAAAAATAAAATAAATCTATAGTAAATATATATGTATATACATACGAGTATATATATATATTTTTTTTTTGCAAATTCATTAACGAACTTCGGTCGGCAAGCACTTGCTAAAAAACACTGAAGAAAAAAAAAATGAAAAGCAAAAATAAAAACAAAACTAAAACATACCATCAATGTCAGTGAACCTGATGAAAAGCAAATAAATACTATATATAATGTATACACACCCATATAAAAAAAAATGATAAAATCTGAAGATGGAACATGTGTGATAAAAAATGAAAGGACGAATACTATGTGGAAAAAAAGAAGAGATTAACCTTGTCCAAATATTTCTGGACTGCTTATATATATATATATGTAAAAAGGAATGAAGGAACTGTAGAGAAGTGGATCCCCCTTTTTTGGTGAGCATAGTCTGATATACGTGTCCAAAACACACACACACACACACACACACACACACACACAAACAAACACACTGCCATGACATGTCATTATAAGAACCTTTTCTTCTAGATAAACAACAAAAGAAAACTGCCTCCTATAAAGAAGGTGTTCATACAATACCATCACCCAGTTATCTGTATGCATGTGGCCGCACTAAATATTTTCAACTAATATTTTATTTATATATAAAAAAAGTTTCACGGTGAAATAAAAAAGTTAATAGAAACACAAAGTTTGGGAATGTAAATAAAAATGCTAACCTAAGGGAAAGAAGATCTCACCCAAAACTAGTAATTTATTTATTAACAAATATACATATACAACTTGGTTGGTGTAAAGTGTAATTGGGCGGTGGAAGAAAGAATTTGTGCGGTCTGAGATCAATTTTCAACTTGGCTAACAACAACCATTTTGGGGGGTTGGTGGGACCAGCCGCAGTAGCAATGTCATGAATAATAAAAGAAAATTACCTTCACAAGATGAAATTGAAAACATTACCATAGGTTTTACCATAAATTCACTACGTAATTTTTTACCAATACAAATAAAAGTAACGTTGAGAAAATTCTTCAAAAATGTTCATATTTTACAAGACTCTCTTAAATAACAAATTACAAGATACTCTTAAATCATCCGTTACACTATCCTTACAAGGTCAGCACCACACACCACTCTATCAGTGCAGGCAATCTGGTGTGGACATGACACCCTCTTTCTTTTCTCTATTTTTTTTTTTTAATTTAAGGCGCAACAACATCTATGGTCATCAGTGCACTGCCGGCCTCCGGGCAGTGTTCTCTCGTTACAGACAAAACTGACCTAGAAAGATAAAATCTAAGGGTAGCACTGAACTAGAATCCGGGACCTCCGCCTTACTGCTATTACGATTACTACATTTGTGAAATTCACAATTTTTTTTAAATTCAAAGCCTAGTTTTCCAGTATATGTACATTATTCTAATTATTGCAACTGACAGGTCAGTCATCTTTTTGCCAGCTGTTCCCTCGTTTGATTATCATCCCTTGGGTTGGAATCAAAAAACTTCTGCACTCCAGTTTCAATTTCAGTAATGTTATTAAACTTTTTCCCGCAAAGAAGAGTGACATAAATCGAAACAAATGATAATCGGATGAAGTTAAATCTGGATTATAGGAGTGTAAAAGAAGTTCTATGCCATCAAGTTCTTCAATTTTTTTCTTTAATCTGATGGGAAGTGTGCGTGGTTAAGAGTTATCTTGCTGGAACATACTTGTTTACGATAGACCAAAGGTGGATGGATAAAGCTGGGCAATTTTGGAGTACATTCTATCCAGTTGATAGCAGTGTAGTGGAAGAACGAAATAGAAAAATAATAGTTTTTAAAAATAGTTTAGAATATTTTATAGTATCCATAACCTAATTTTGTTAATATGTTAAACTGTGAATTTACCTCCAAAAAGAGTGAATTTTAGAGTCAGGTACTGTAAATTGGGGTCATTGCTAGTAGGGAAACAAAGGCACAAAATTTAATACAATGCGACTTGGCCAACTGTTTTGTTAGAGAGCATTCCTTCGAACAGTCTGTACTCTACCTTCAAACAAGACAGTCTGACTTCTGCTTTCAAACAACTAAGTCTGTATTCTGCTTTGAAAGCCAGAAGACTTCAGGAATCGCTCTCTCAAACATTGCCCACATTCTAGTTCATTTATTAAGAGATTTGTGGTAGACACCAAGGAGAACGCTTCAGACTGTGCCATTATAAGTTATAACACAAGATTTTGTACTTAATTACAGAGTTATTGAATAGCATCTAAATATCTTTAAAGAATATAGTTAATTTAATTTACCAGTGTTTACTTAATTATTCTTATTACTTCTATATCAAACATACAAAAGCCCTTTTGCTAAACCGCTCACGCCATTACAAATACACATCACCTTTACATTACAGCAATAAAAATCGGAATTCACAGAAAGTCCATCGGGTAATTGTGATAAATTATTCCTTCGTAGTTCCAGAAAATGCACAACATGGACTTTTTTTTCATAACCATGTTGCCCGCGACCAACCATTGACTAACTCTCTCAGGATTTCGCCAGTAAATACACTTCTCATCACAAGAATTTTTTATGAAAAGTTGGCAAGTATCCATTCTCCTGGCGGCCTGTTGAGGTGTGAGTTCATGCGGCACTCTCCTAAATCCTACTTCTGGCGGCTAACGGTGTCTTTAGATATTGTTAGCTCTGCAGCAAGTACACGAATAATTGAATTTGACTCGACAGCTTCCCGTAACGTCACATGATCAGTCAAGTCGCTTTGAACCTGATTTTCCTTGTAAGGTCGTAACACCACTATTAAATTTTTGATACTAACTCTGTGGAGAGTAGCTGATAAAAGACCTGTTCCTTTTTCGATTTCACATAGAACACGCTTAGCTTTAGCAGCTGTACAATGTTTTTTCCAATAGTGACACAAAATTACTTACATATCAAAAGCTCACATAATTCAACTGGACTATTCACTCTACTCTACTCTACTGACTATTCAACTCTAAACACACTACAGATTAACATAATATCGAGTTTGTTTTTAAGTCTATGGAACTGGTTCAGTTGAAAAAAAAAAAAGGTCAATCATTTTTGTCACATCCCAGTAATATAAAACAGATTTTATCATAATTTTTCTTTTAAAACCGTTGTCAAAAAATTTAATTTTACAATTTGTTCTGGAAGATAGATAGAAATTTCCAGATATCTCCATTTTTTTAGGAAATTACAAAATTTACGAGATTTATTCATTTACGCATACATCTTGGCAAAAGCTTGGAAGAAAGAATTAATTTCAATGTAGACATAAATTAGCAGATATCAATAAAAGCAAGATATTTTCAACAATTTCAGCGATACTATCAGCAATTTCAACTACTTTGTTGTGGTTGGGTCCTGGAAATTATCAGAAATATTTTCCGTGATAGCCTGCTTTATTTTGAGTGTCATCGACCGGTTTCGGTTCAGGATATCTTGAGCAATCATTGCAAGTCTATATTGTAGCACTGTTTTATTCTGATGATGGACGAACGCCCAAAACTGGTTGATGACCACAAAATGAAGCAGGCGATCACGAAAAATATCTCTGATAATTTCAACTGCCTTTATTTTCAAGACATAGCTTTATATAAGTTGTACGAATATTCTGAAGGGCTTATTTCATGGATACAGTCGTCTTCTTACATTGGAAGTCATTGAACTCTGGTAAATATTTTAATAATAATTATATAATTAGTGTATAAACAACCAATCCAGTTCTCTGCTATATCATTTTATTCATCAAGTGCACGCTAAATACATTTTGTAAATTATCAGAAATAAGATATGTCATTAATATCCGGTTTCGAATGATGATGGGTTTGACACACAGACTAGCCCAGCCCGGCAACTGTGTGTGTGTGTGTGTGTGTGTGTGTGTGTGTGTGTGTGAAAGAGAGAGAGAAAGAGAGATATAGCTATAGTGAGTGTTTCTCTCTGATCATTCATAAGTTCACAATCAATCACTCCCAAGTTTCATTTAACTTTTAATAAACTGTTTTTGTTTTTTTCTGTCGAACAGTTTGAACAGTGAATAATGGGTCAACAGAGAGGCCTTGGAAAGGGCTAAATTAATTTCAAACAGAGATCGCGTAATATTCCATACATACAACAGATTGCGAGCGCAGAACTTGCTTCTACCATTCACACATATCAGCCAGATGTTTCTCTCTCCAGTTTAATTAATTAATAAAACGTTACATGGAACTTTCCTTCTCTTGTGTAATGTTACAATATATTACTCTCTCTTACTATTCCAATATTAAGTATTACGATCTTGTCAAATTTTCGACATTGAGTTTTCGTTCGAACTACAAATACGGAGGTCCCTTGAGTCAGAAAAAGTGATTTTTTTAAGAAATTGATCCAGTATAAACGAAAAATCGCTCGTAACTTTGTCGGGATATCATCAGGAAATCCGATAAGAAATTATCCCTCAAAATCCTCTGAGACGGAAGTACCACATTATACAACTTTTTTCACTTTTATAAAATAAGGTTGAAAATGGCTCCAACGATTATATTTAAATTTTGTATGAAAGCTATACTACTATTACTATACTATAATTTTAATTTTAAACACTTTTCTGGACGAGTGATAGATTTTAGAGGATTCTGGGAAAGGTGTGACGTCTAGACTTCCCTCAAAAGGGCCATTTTATTTGCATCTACTGTTAGGAAATTCTTAATGAGAATTAAATATCTTGCAAAAATTCAGAGTTTTAAGAAAAATCGGAAGTGAACCCCATTTTATTTATTTTTTCCACAATTTTCTCCATAAAGACATTTAACGAGTTTCTTTAAACTTGCGGAATTCTTCAAATTTGTAGAATTTCGAAACATGAAGAAAATTTGACCATTTATAATTTATCCACCATTAAGAATTGCTGTAAAAAAGAAAGTCGACTGATTTTAAGATTTTTTTTTTTTTTTAATATTGACAGAACATTTCCAAATTTTATGACAATTAAAGATAGCTTTGAAGAGGAATACGTAATTAGTGTATTAAAGACTTAAAGACAACTTGTAGCTGAGCTATTTAAAGACTATGATTGTTGTTTAACATCAACACCAATATCGACAAATTGGGGGGGAAAAAAACAAATTTTAGCTAAAGTTGAAAAAAAAATTTATGTGAAACACTCATACGATTTTCTCTTATTTTGTTTCCAATCGACCAAATTTTCTTTAAAGTCCGAATTTTTACCAGACATTTAATTGCATTTAGTTTCCACAGGGGACAGAACTATCATTTTAGAGGTAATGTGGAAGCTATGTGACCGCAGGATATTGGAAAACGAATATTTTCAATATAAACCTACAATCAGGAAAAGGATGGTGTCAAACTGTATTAATTAGTTTGCGCTCAATAATTTATACAAGATTAATCTCGCCATTAGCACACTAACTAAACCATCTATATATTCTATTACTGAATAAAATGTGAAAGTTATACTAAACCATTAATCAAAGTCAAACAACACTACACTGAATGCAAAAGTTTACTTACTCCATCTGGTTGCTGCTCTATTTACTAACTACTACTATTACAGACTATTACTGCTGCTGCATGTACTGTATACTACTGCTCATTGGCGGAAATAACACCTAACTCGAGGGAAATTCTATGCTCTTAAGAAAAAACTATATTTCAGGTTTATTAATATTAAGATTACATTTCCGAAATTCTTAGTCCTTACGCGTTGGTCTAGTGGCTAGCGCACTCGCCTTTCGTGCGAGAATTCGGGGTTCGATTCCCGTGAGGGCTAAGTCTGTGTTCACCCAGCATCGTGACAAAAGTGGGAAGCTACAGTTAGTAGCGCCCTAGATAGCGAAGGCCGGAACTAAACGGCGTGGGAACCGCTGCATGCTCACCATACCCCCCCACCATTCAAATTGCCATCTGGCAAGCCTTGGCCCTACATGGGCTGTTCGCCACAGGGTTTTTTTCTCCCGAAATTCTTGTTCTATTTACTCCGGAGTTATATCTGTTACAAAAAAGTTGCGCATTAGAGCCGTACTGTTAATTTTCTATGGATTCATAATATAATTCAATACATGGATACAAAATATAATAATATAAAGAAAAAAAAAAGGGGGCCTTACTTCATAGAGTGACATCAAAACTGCCATAAAAACACTTACCTGCAACAAAAGAATAAACAATTAATACATAATATTATATATGTTACAAATTTTATATATATTATCTAGAATGAAATATTTTACCGGCTTTATAAATGATCACACACTACAATCAATTTAACATACGTGTTTTGCTATTTCTAGCAATTTTATTTGTAGTTAAATGATTAATATTCACCAAGTACATAGAAAGTAGAAAATTGAATTCCTCAAAAAAAAAAAAAGTAACATTAAAATGAAAGAAAGTGACTAAGGTAATGATAAACTGGCTGCCAATCTTAAATAAGCAGGACATAAAAAGGTAGGAGCGGTGAGTGGAATAACTACTATTATTCAAAATAGCTCTACGCTATGAGAAAGAACGTTAAATAGCTGACATCAGATGAAAGTGGACCACACCTGGTGGATCGTGGGGCCAATGCTCAACCATGGAAAGAAAATTCATCAACTTGTTTTCCCCTGCCGTTTTTAAAAAAGTTTGACCATCTTCGATATAAAATTAATCTAAAATTTTTCAACTTCACTCTTTATACGATGTATACCGTTGCTTTATTGGCTTAGTTGTAGTAGTTAGTACGACATACAACTAAAAAAGAAATATCATTTTGCCATAAATATGACATATTTGTAATAAAGTTTCAACTACTTCCTAGTTCCCACAACCAAAAGGCCCACATGAAAAACTCTCCGGATTGTTTGCTTACAATAATCGATGTTCTTCTAAATACTATTCCCAATCATTCCAAAACCTAATCTAAACATCACACTGATCTTATATTAAAATTTTCCATTGTAATATCTATAGGAATTTTTTTTTTTTTTTTTCAAGCAATGAACCTTTCTGGTATTATTCTGTACCATATTGTTCATCCACAGTAACCTTTCATTCACTCAAAACATACAAATGAAAATACACTGACCCAAGTCGGGATAGAGTATATTCCTCTAATCTCTTAATCTTAAACCTAAAGTTAAAAGCATTTTTATATAATATAAGGAATGTATAAATAACGATTGATTTCATATAGCCTTTCACGTCATTTTTATATTTATTGCTTGAATAATGTATTAAAATTAATTAAATTAAAAAAAAAGTAATTACTGGGGAGACAATCTCTAAAGTTGAGAAGTTAATTGATGTGGGGAACACTAAAAAAGTAAATACTAAAGAACTGTTACGCTAAATGTCCTGATAACACTGGATCATTATATCAAATGGAGAAGATGTAGGTGGTAAGGCTTTTCAATGGTGGCTTTTGTCTTTTGCACTTTTAGAAAACAGTTAACAAGTAGCCAATCTTAAAGCCATTGTAATTAATTGTGATTGTGCATACCATTATTATCAGAAATTTCAATAGTAGAAAAAATAAAAACAAATTCTAAATTCCAAGTTTGTATTTTGAAATGAATACAATAATTTGCTTCTAAAAATACAATCTCAAGTACAATATTTCATTATTTCATTTTAATTATATTTATTTTATTTTATTTATATTTATTTTATAATTCAATGAAATAATGAGCAAATTTTACTATGAAATAAGATAAGCAAACAGTCGTTAACAACAGCAAACTATTTTAGGGCAAGTGTTTTCAAACTATAATTGACGTAAGAAAAATATGATTAATTCTTTAATATTATTATTATTATTATTAGTATTATTATTATTGTCTAATGCTACTCAATTTATGATTTTTCCTGAGAAATTGAATCTGTGATATTTTATCCAATCTGATAAATGATCAATTTCTTCTTTTTATAACAGTAATTCCCATATACCTTTTCATTCGAGAACAACCGTCAAGTACAGAGCATTCCTCCAGAAATCCCTTATCCCACCGATCCCCTGCGGTGGTTTTCTCCTCAGATAACTAGATACATACTTCTTAATTTCTGTTTCAGAATTCTTTCACCTACAGACTATTCGGTCCCTATTTCTTTCCGAATATTCTCATTTCTCATTTTTTTTTTTTTGGCATATCTCCGCCAGAAATTCATTTTTATATTGTAATTATAATTTTTCAAAATATATTTATTAATAAATGAATTTCCGAAAAAGTTTAAGGATGGATAACAAAGAAAATTTATTTAAATAATTTCCAAGGAATGAGAGCTAAGTATTGAGACTTCTTTCGTTAATCTTGTATTTATAATAAAAAACAATTGTAAGTGCGCTTGTTGTCAGTGGAGGCTTTTATTGAAATGGTTTCCGTATCGGTAGCCTTTAAGCTCTATTTGAAGATGATTACATGTCCAAGGAAAATGTATTTACTATCTTGATCGCAATGTGGACAAAAATTTGATTTAAAATTTCATCGAATAATTTAATTCGGTTGGTATATTCGTATATTTTCCTAAAAGTCGAATTAATGCGGAGGTTGCGAATGAATGCTTTGTTAAAAACTTTATATCACTACAACAACAACAATAACAACAACAACAAATCCCATTGTTCTATGCAGTGACATCATGCAAGTAAAAGTGCTGATGAACGATTAACAATTTTTATCATTAAATTATATTTCCAAGGTCAACAGTTAAATGAACTTTATTTTGGTAGTTTCATATACTTATAATTAAACAGGTATTCAAAATCTCTGCAAATCTCCGTTAAAATTAAATATCTTCACTGTGTCTTAAAGAAAGTATTAGGGTCATATCAAATTTTAAAAATTGAGTTGTTTTACCGGACACACCAGTTTTGAAATTCCTTGAGTATGAAAACAATATTTTCAGCAATGACTTAAAAATATACCTTTAATATGTGACTTAATATACTTTAATATGTGCTCAAAATATACCTAAAACCGTTTATCTGCCAACGCCACAAGAAGGTTTCAGTGAAATCCATCAACTGGTAGGAAAATGCAATTCCTGGAATCTTTTTTTTTTTTCAGATTTTTTGCGATTTTCTAGAAAAAGACTCGCAACGGTTTTCTTTAAATGTAGTATATTGTGATAATTAACGGCCACTTTTATTAAAACATTTTTCCAGGTAATGAAGGGTGGCTCTAGTGGAACTACAATATTAATATTTCCTCTAAACTTGGATGGAATATGTAATGTAATTGAATTCTACTATCACTATAATACTGCCATATTAGAATTTCAAATTGGAATAAAATTGGCTAATTGAAAGCGTAACTGTAACGAAAGTCCAACAAAATCCGCCATTTGTAGAAATAATAGGAAGAAAACGAATCTGATGTGAAATAATCACACGACTTTCTCTTGCGGCAATCTATAAAGTTATAAATACAGATTTTCTTCAAAATTAATGCTTGCTAGATATTTATTTGATCTTCAATGTTAAATGAATGGGAGAATCTCATCTAAATGTGCTTGTATATAATATGTAGTTCATATACCAAATTAAAAGAAAATCTTTGAAACCATTTTCGAGAAAAACGTAAAAAACTGAAACAATCCATTCAGTAAGGATAAATTTTGATAGATAACTTCCTATGGATACCATGGCGATAACCAAACGGAATGTCACGACGATTTTTCATTTTTAAGCTATGCTGGTTCACATCAACAAAAGACCATTTTCTGAAAAAAATCACTTTTTCCTACTCAGAGGACGTGTATATCAGGTGAAAACTCAATTTTGGAACTTTACATGATCACAATACTCATCAGTATCATTACAATATCAGTATTAAGAAAATTAAATAAAAACAAAAAAGCTCGTTAGCGCGATTATTTAAAATTACTCAAATTAGCAAAAACAAATACATATATATATATATGGATATTATTGTATAAAAAAATAATAAAATACTGATGTAATGTGTATTTTTCTAATAATTAAAAAAAAGAGAATCAACAATAAATGACCTTAACACATTACGTAGGTGTGGCTGGCTGTTTAGACCTTGTATCAAAACAATTTGCTAATATTTTTTACAATTAATATATCAACAATTTTTATAACGATAAAAATTGTCACCAACAGCGATGATGTAAAATTTTGTTTTACAAGTTTTCTATAAAATACCTACAACAAAGTCAAAATAGTGTAAAAGAAGAGTGTAAAAAGTTGTGAGCAGGTTGTCTACTTAATGATAAATAAAATAAAGATCCCATCCCGACAATTTTACTTTTCTGTTTCTTTTTGAAGATTTTTGTTTAACGGGAACATAATTCTATAGGGGTCGTTATCCTGGCTGTTGGCCAGTATGCGTAAAAATGCTTTAAACAACGCTTATAGTCTTTTCACCAGTAAAATGCATATTTACTTTAGGAATTTACTGCAATCAAAGGAGAATAAGGTTGTTTTAGTTTACACTAAGCTGGACCATAATGGCCAGCTATAAAGGGGCCATTATTGGGAGTTTGGCTATATATTGTTATCACTAGCCGGATAACCTAGTTTTTGCCAGTTAACAAAATTATCTCCACTTAAGGAATGAGCTTTGTAGACTTGTACAAACTTATAAAATGGATAATAACATGAAACCAAATTATGATAGTGATTTCCATTCAATGATTTACATAATGTCAAAATAATTTTGTACACTAATTCATGGCTAAGAATGTATATATTACAAAATATTGTATTTCAGGTCTAATGTTAGGCACATCTATCTATATAATTGGTCATATTTTAAGTTAAAGACAGATGTCTGTTGTTAACAAAACTATAAAAACACTATAAATCTATGTAAATATATTTTCTAACAAGGTCCAGTCATGGTATATATATATTGTCAAATAGAAACTGTATGATGATACAGTTCGTTGGGTTGAAACATGTCACTTTGTCTCTGTCCCAATGACGAAGTATATAACGGTATTTATGATGTCACCAATAAATATTGTACGGACATTTTAGACAAATTACTTAATAATACAGTTATTCAATTTGGCTTCTTCTTTTTCTTTTTTTAGCAACAATAGGTAACACCACTTTCTGAGTGGTCTATATTAATGAAGGTGAATTAATAACTGTTTCATACATTAAAAAATTACTACTACTTATCCTGTATTACATTTATTTATAGATAATTAACTTATAATTATTTTATCTAAAAATTACATAGAACTTTTGAAAGAATGAATTTAATCCATTGAAAAAACACACATTTCATTACAACACACATCTTTACATTAAGTAAAGAGATATGTTGTGTACATTAGACAAATCATTTCACTGATATGTAGGTAGGTAAGTACCATTTATAAATGAAATGGTTTAGATATGTGTCTATTACCATCCTCAGCAGTAGAGTAGTATTAATATAATTTATAATTTATATATTGGGTGTTGTTGTGTGTATTGAAGTTTATTGTATTAGTAATGTGTATTAGTTATTGTCTGTGGTGCATTAGCTAATGTTTTCGTATGTGTATTTGGACTATGTGTTTTGTTATTGAATGAAATAAATACTAATTATTAATGAATAAGGGAATTTGTTCTTAGGAAGCATCTTCCTTACAATCTAAAGATTCTTTTTTATGAAACAAGGGACTGCTTAATTTTAATGCTCTGTTCTTGAGTGCAAGGACAGTCTTAATTTTACATCTAAGTTGGTGCGATACCAGCTGTAATAGTTCGTGATAGTTCTCGCAATCAATTTCCAATAGTATCTTTTAACAAAATTCATTGAGTCATCTAAAACTTAGAAAAAAATTAGTGGTATTAGATGAAGTAGAATTTTTATACTTCTCTTAAACTCTTGACTTCAATATATTTTATTTTTTATTTATTTATTTACTAGAGTCACAACTTAGTAATTGACGTTAAAAAAAAAAAACAGCTATTAGTATTTTCGCACAAATTTCAATTCAAATTAAATAGATTTCCAAAGATTTAAGAATTCTGAAGGTAATATACTATCTTTGATTTGAATTTCGATTAACGTTCTACTGATTGTAGTTTTTTATTGGAAATATATTTATTTATTTAAAATAAATGTTACAGATACCGTTTTTACGAAAATTTTCCACGCATAAAATAAATAATATAAAGTAACATATTTGGAATGATTATCATTTGTCGTCAAGTTGAACCGTGTCAGTATTCGTTATAAGCCGAGGTATTGCCCAAATTGCAGTAAGCTTCTTCAGGGCAATGTTGAATCTAATGATAAACCGCAATCCATCATATAATATGGTGATAGACAATTCTAAGGGTGATGTAAATTCAACGAACAATTTAACAATTTTAATTATATTGTATAACAAACAATTACATTCGCAGTTTTTTTATTTTTAAAACAATCTAACATCAATTATTCATAATTTTCTCCCACAATGAGAGCACTGTAGACACATATCAGAAATATAAGAGAAAATTTAAAATTTATATGCAAATAATGAACACCATATAAATAAATATTTAAGACAAAAGTCTCAAGTAAATCTTGAATGGAATTTTCACACTTCTTCCGCTTCTAGCGAACATCTCTCTCTCTCTCTCTCTCTCTCTCTCTCTAATGGTCATCCTTTTATCTATAACCTTCAGTTTCTTCTCTTCTGGCTTTATAGTTATCTCTATAGCAATTGATTATATAACATTCACTTCCCGTGTGGGCAAACACAGCATCGTGACAAAAAGGTGGGGAACTACAGTTAGTAGCGAACCTAGGTAACTAAGACCAGAACTAATAGTGGTGGGAACTGTAGCGTGCTTACCACATGCCCCTCAATAAAAACCGCCATCTAATAAGCCTTTTATGAGCTGTTGTACTAATTTTTTTTTTGTTCAGTTCTGAAGGGTGTAGTCGTAATGGACGTAAAATTCCGATCTTGGTATTTGTGTCTTAATGACCCGATTCATAGTTGTTTAATGTTCTATTTATATATTTATGCTTTATAATATAAAAAAAAGTCAAAAGTCACACAAATAATATAACAATGAGCATAATAATGATTAATAAATATAAAGAGCAAGATATGAATTACTTGTTAAATTTATATTTGTTCTATTATGAAATAAAAGAAATACTGACGATGAATACAAACATACAATGTAATGCTGCTCTTTGTAGTTTCAATTTTTAAATGCTAGGAATTTCCGCATTGTATTAAACAGCACGTTATATGAATTCAGTGATCGCAATATTCTTGCGCAATATATAAATCCGCGTTATATGGGAATCTAGTACAGTATGTTATAAAGTGCATTATTTGACCCACTGATTGATAAAGAGGAGCCTCTTTCCACCGCAACCTACAGAAAGAGGTCTATTGTGGATCCCCTACGGTTACAGCAAATCCTTCAGCTTCACCCTTTTACTCAGGGCTAGCAAAGCTGAAAGCGGTTCCGTCATGAAGCTCATGGCTTCGGGACTGCTTGTTCCTAGTTGAAGAAACCTTGTCTACATCAGGCCGGCAAACTCAAAGAGAAAATGTGTACGGGGGTTCCTTCCTCGGCCTTGCAGAATCGGCATAGTGCGTTATCTGCAAGTAGTAGTAGTGGGTCCATGTGCCTATTCAGTCTGCAATCCCCAAATAGACTCACTATTGACCTTATAGCCCTTCGGCTAGGGTTCAATAAGTTCCGGGTGAATTTAGCCAAATATCTCTTAATAAAGAGTTTAGTAATGTCACTAGTGCCAGCTGATGTCGCAGCACAATCTTGAATATATCCAAGATTTCAACCCGCATTATCGCTGTAATTAAATATAAAGTAAAGAAATGCCTATTTTTTCAGGCAGACTTAACGCCCAACTACCAAATTAGGTGTCATGGACCGGAAACTTTAATTAAGTATCTTATAGCTTAAATAATATTTTTATCTGACAGCATGGATAGCTTTAAAAGTAAAATTATGAATTTTACATAAGTACGCCAAAGATATTTAGAAACCGTGAGAGATTTTGTCCGTGATAGCCTGCATCATTCTGTGGTCATCCAACCAGTTTCACATGTTCATCAAGTAAACAGTGTGATATCATTGTTTAAGTGTATAAGGCAAAAGCATGTTTCACATTTCACAGTCATGGATTGTAGAATATTTTTTGAATAAATTAATAAACACCTTTGAACTTGTAGATCAAAAACCAGTTTCCAATTTAAGGTAATTCCAAGATAAGGTAGGTATTTTTGAAGTCAAAGAGAGAGAGAGAGGGGGGGGGTTATCGTCCGCCTTTATCATTTTCAATTGGTTCAATTGGTAGACCAATGTAGTTTTTTTCTTTTTGTATATTTGTTAGCTGTACCTTTACAGGACATTTCTTCTTTAAACTAAGAACGTAAAAGGATAGGATAAGAGTGGCTTTTATAAGCAATTCCATCCACTGTAAAAAACCATTAGGCTGACTAAATATAATGATGATGGCACAGTATTGGAATTGTAAGTAATGGTGTGGAGTTGTATTTGTAGTAGTGGTAGTGTGTAGCACGAGCGTTTTAGTGAAAGGGGCTTATAAGTTTGTAATTTTAAAAGAGAATGAAGACTAGTAATAATAAGGTAGTCACACTGTTTTTCAAAAGATATATTCTCTAAGAGAAAATAAGTTAACAACAATATGCTTATAAATTAATTGGAATAATTCTTAAAACTTGATACTGGCTCTGATGTTTTCACTTTGATAGCTAGAACGAGTCTGTCTTAAAATATTTCTTCTCTTTGTCCGTTTAGTGCCTCCCTTGTTAGTAGAAGGGGTCAGAACAAAGCCATAAAGGTTCTTGGACATTCCTAGTAACGGTATTCGTATTACCTGGCTGGTCCTTTGCAACATATTTTGATAATTTAGATTTATTTAAAATTTAATATTATTTCAAGTTTCTTGCATCCATCACATTATCCCCCCTCCCGGAGAAATTTTTCGGCACGAAAAATTTGGGAGGTGATCTAGAGTTGTAGAGGCTTTTGGGAGGTGATCTAGAGTTGTAGAGGCTTGAAGGTTATCCTCTGGTAAGGTGAGAGGCGTGTGTGTAGCCTCTGCAAAGTGGCTGTGTGTTGTAGGCTGCAGTCATCTTCTTCTGGAGCAAACGCTGCTTGAGGTGTGAGCGTTGCTGTGTGTTTGGATATCTTATACTCGAGCGAACGCTGCGTGAGTGGGTGAGCGTTGCTGTGGTGGTAGGATGATAGGCGAACACTGCTTGGCGAGTGAGAGTGTTGCTGATGAAGAAGTGACTGGCAAGGGTAGACAATATAGGCTTCTGAGTGATGGTGATGGATGTAATTTCTTGAGTACTTGAAGTGACTCTATATGCATATATGTGTTTTTGTTAATATGAATCTATATAAACGAAAATCATATGTTTTTCTTGAAGTGTTTCTATATAAACGAAAATTGCTTAAATAATTCAAAATAATTATAGGTACATTACAGAAAAATTTATAGTAATAAATAAGTTTAGTAAGCAGTAAAATTTAAATGAACAAGTTAAATAAAATACATATATAGCACCACGAAATCTATTTATTAGTGTGGTGATAAAAATACATTAAAACAAAACAAAACAAAAAATGAAGGGAAGGTATTGAATAAAGTTTTTAGAAGAGAGCTAATTAGTAAGATAAGGTGTTAAGATTCTAGTTAAGGATTTGTTTGTTTTTATGTGATTAAGTATGTTTTCAATTTCCATTTGGAAATATTGTGTTGTTGATCCCTGTCCATTTGGAAATGTTGGGTCGTTAGTCAATTTCCCTTTGGAAATGCTGTGGTGTTATTTTATTTCCTTTTGGAAATGTCGTGTAAGTTTATTTCCCTTTGGAAATTTGTGCAGTTTGTGAGTATTCCATTTGGAATAAGTCCAGTTGGCGTCCTTTTCTTGTCCATCTTGAAGTAATATTTATATGTCTAATTTATTAATTGCTGCATGTGCAGGCATATTTGTGTATATTTTTGTTATTTCCCTTTGGAAATACGTGCAGTTAGTTGGTGTTCATCTTGTGGAAAGAAATTGTTGACCTAGTTGTACATCGACAACTGTTGCATTTGCAAACAGATATATATAATTTTCAGTTTGTGTAGTCTTATTTACTATGATCATAGGTTATAATTGTGATCGTACTCAGTGTGTGGTTGGGGTAATATTAGTATACGTAGCGAATTCATCGATTCATTATTAGTTTAAATGTTTGTTTGATTTAGTTTAGTTTTGTGTGTTTGTAGGAGGATTATAGGATTATGAGGAATCCGAAGTTTAGTATCATTTCCTTTTGTAGAATGTTTGATCTGAAACTAATTCTTTTAACACAAAATTAATTTATATATATATAAATACATGGCTAACATGCTATTTTCATGCAACATTCATAGACATGCAATTCATGCATACATTCATAGACATGCAATTCATGCATACACATGCAATGATGTAGCTGTGAAGAAGTTTGATTCTGGAAAGAGAAATTTTAAATTAAATTAATGTTAAATTAAAATATTGCTGAACACTTAATTTTATAGAAATTCTTATAACTAAGACATTTTTTGCTATTGAAGTAAATATTAAGTTATTAAGGTAAGTAGCTACTTTGTGGGGTATGCATGCATATTTGGGCCGTCGTAATCCAAGAGCTATTCAGCTATGCTGTGCTTTCTAGGTACCTTGAACATACATTAAGAAAACAATGAAATATTAGAAAATGTTAGATTAATAAATCAAAGATCGTCAAATATATAAAAAAATAAGGTAATGCAGTTTTCTTTTAAAGCGACCCGAAAAAAATTAGATACATATGAATATCTAAATAAACATCAAAACATCAAACTATATAGGCATTATGCTTTAGACATTAAATCTGCAAAAAAAATATATACAAATTATTAATATTAGGTATATACTTATATTATTAGGTATATCATAATGAAAAATTTATACTAAATCAATGTCAATTATTTAAGAATTTCTCAATTTCTGCATTGAATCGTCGTCGCTGGAAGAGAAAGAAAAATGTGTTAACTAAGCAGCAATAAGTTTACTGTTCATTTTGGATTCTGCAAATAAAATAAATTTTAAATTATTGTAAGTAATATACATTTTAGTTCTTAAGACTAATTAATTGATTACATGCATTTTTTTTTTTTATTTTTTTTATTTTTTTAAATATGGTAAATAAGTTTATTAATTAAATGGCATTAATTAAATATATACATATATACATGTGGTGTATTTTGTGGAGTTGAGAATAGGTTAAGAAGTGTGTCATGTAGAATGAGAATGATTTCTAGTGTTTTATGTTTTACGTCTGTCTCGAAGTACCATAGGATGTTTATTTTGGGATTGTGGCATTTTCCTTATATATGCCTTTTTAATTTTACTGAGGTGTACTACTTTTTTACCGTCTTCCATACGTAAGCGTACAGTAAAAGTAAAAAGTAAAGTAATGCCTATTTATTCAGGCGGGCTTAACGTCCAACTACCAAATGAGGTGTCGTGGACGGGGGCGAAAGCACTTACTTTACTAATAACAATTTTTAAACAAATATAAAATTTAGTTATACGCTGGACTCGAACTGGGATCCTCCCACTTACAAGTCCATGCTCATAACCACTACACCAACACCCGCCCCTAAGCGTACAGTATGGTTGGGGTATAATTTGTCTATTTTGTAAGGTCCAGAAAATTTATGACCAAATTTGCCCTGAGGTTTGAAAATTTTGAGGTAAACATTGTCATTAACCTGAAATTGATGTTTAGATACATTCCGATTATAATATTTGGCTCTAGTAACTTTTGCCTTTTCATTATTTTCCTTAGCTGAAGCGCGTACCTCTTTAATTTTATTGTACAATGTCCTGGTGTGGATATTAAAATTATCGAGGTCACGGGATGGGAAGTTTACTAGCCAAGGAAATTTGAACTTACTTCCAAATATGAGTTCATGAGGAGAATAGCCTGTCGAGGTATTTGGGCTTGAATTGTGTGCAGCTTTTATAAGTGGTAGATATCTGTGCCACTGGTTTTGTGAGTAGTGGGAGATACTACGAGCTATCGTTTTATGGATACGTTCCAATTTGCCATTGGAAGCAGGTGGTAGGGAGTAGTGTTAACTTTTCGGATTTTCAATAGGGTGCAGATCTGAAGTATTATGGTAGAAGTGAAATTGGTACCTAAATCTGATAGTAGGCACTTGGGGGTGCCATAATGGGTGAAATTTCATTTATAAGTATCCGCGCAATATTCTCAGCCTTTTGATTTGTCATGGGAAACATCTCGAGAAAGCGAGAGTACTGGCAGATAATGGTAAGGATGTATTTGTATTCCTCACCTGTGTCTGGATTAGTGGAAACTTCCATGGGACCTACTACATCTATAGATAAATGCCTGAAATACGTTCGTTGGCTCTTGAAAATCACCCAAGGGAGGTTTGTGAGGAATATGCGACTTACTAGTAGCGCAACTATGACATGTTTGCACATAGTTTTGCACATCAGTAGAAATATTTGGCCAAGTGAAGAACATTTTTATTCTGTCATATGTCTTATGAATACCATAGTGTCCCGAGAGAGGATTGTTATGAAATAATCTCATGATGGTATCACGCATAGTGTTAGGTACTAGCGTGCAATTGTCAACCGTATGCACTATTAAACCCTGTTGGTCTAAGGAATAGTGGGGTGTTTGAGTAACTTCTGACATTCAGCGTCATTACTTTGAAGTTCTAGGACTTCCAGGAGGTCTATCGTTGGATAGTATTCATCGGTTTCGGCTTGAATGCAGCCTATGTATCGACTAAGTGCGTCCGCATGTGCAATATTCTTGCCGGAACGATGCTCATATAAAAATCAAATTCTGCCAGTTTCATGCTCCAGCGGAAGAGCTTATTGTGGCTATCTTTGATGTTTTTGAGCCATTGGAGGGCTGCGTGGTCTGTAACTACCTTAAATCTGTAGCCATACAAGATATATCTATAGGTTTTACACCCAAAGACGATGGCTAACAATTCACGTTCGGTAGTACAGTATTTGGATTCTGCTTCATTAAGCACACGTGAAGCAAACGCTATGGGCCTTTCATCGCCATTAATATTTTGGCTTAGAATTGCGGAAATACCTATATTACTTGCATCCGTAGTAAGGATGAATTCATGGTCGTAATTTGGATAGGCTAGAACTGGTGGAGATATTAAGGTGGATTTGAGAGCTTGAAAAGCGTCTTGACGCTCTTGTGTCCACTGAAAATTTACACCTTTCTTTGTAAGGTCTGTGAGTGGCTTGGCAAGCTCAGAAAATTTGGGGATAAATTTCCTATAGAAACCTATGAAACCCAAAAATGCTCTGACGTCTTTTAATTTACGAGGTACTGGATAATTCTTAACCGATTTTAATTTTTCTTCGTCGGTCTTATTCCGTTAGAACTAATTACATAACCCAGATATTTACAGCTGTCTTTAAAAAATTGACATTTACCCAAGTCTATACACAAGTTACCAGCCTGGAGACGCTTCATTACTTTTAATAATGCATGGAGGTGTTCGTCGAAGGTTTTCCCATGGAAGACGAGTATATCGTCTATGAAGGTGTGGCAGATGTCACCAGTATATCCGGACATAATTTTGTCCATTAAACGCTGATAAGCGCTGCTGGCGTTCTTTAAACCGAAGGGAAGAACCTTGAATTGATAGGTTCCGAAATTAGTGACGAAGGAAGTCTTTTCTTTAGATGCTTCGTCAAGGAGGATGCCGTGGAAGGCACCACTGATGTCTAAGGTGGTATAGAAACGGGTGGCATTCAGTGTGGATAGGATATGCTGTATATCCGGGAGTGGGTAAATTTCAGAAGTGGTGATGGCATTTAGTTTGCGAAGATCAACCACATACCTGTATTGTTTTCGGAGCTGTGTAATGTCTGTAACATCAACTTTAGTGTGGTTAGCGTGTTTTTTCTTAATGAGTATGACGGGGTGAGCCCAGTTGGATTTACTTTCCTCTATTATACCTCTATCAAGATTGTCTTGTATGAGGGCCTTGAGGATGGGAGCCTCGGAGTGGGCTATTTTATACGGGCGGCTGGACACAGAGGCATGATTTTTTGTGTCAATGTGGTGAGTGACTCCAGAAAATTTTGTTTGAAAATTGTTGTCGTGTGTGAAGGCGTCATAAAAAGGAGTGAGGGCATGTAGAACTTGTTGTTGTTGTTGGGAAGAGAGATGCGTTAATTTGTTGAGAAGTTCTTGTTGAAATAGAGCGATTTCGTTTGTGTTAGTTTGAGTGGCAGATTGTACTGCGTTTATGGTGTGAGTCTGTAAGTCTGTTTCAAAATCGTATTCGATATGAGCGATTGGAAAGTGTTTTTGAATAGCAATTTCGTGTGAGGTAGTGTTTATAAGGTTGTGCATGTGTTGTTAGCAATATGTACGATAGAATTGGGCATGTAGATAGGTTTTGTTGTGTAAGCAGAATTTGTGTGTCGAGAGGAATTTTCGATATAGTGTATGTGTTTGTATTATGTGTGCGCGAGGTGGCACTATAATTTTGTGGCGAAGCTGCAGGGTTTTGGGTAAGGGTAGCTGTTGAATCGAATTGATTTGGTGCGTTTGAGCACTATTTGAAAATGGAATGTTGAATTTATTGAGCGTTAGTGTACGTGTGCGCAAATTAATAATTGCCCTATTTAATGTAAGGACATCTCTACCAAGTATTAATTGGAAATTGCCTTTTAATTGCGAAACTATGAATTCGCCAGAAAAATTGGAATTTTCGACATTGTCCGCATGCAAACGAAGGGACGTGATGCCATAATTAGGTATTACTTGGTTAGTCAGAGATTTTAAAATAATGTTGGAATGCTGAAGGTTCTTATTTCGACAAAAACTGGAATCCACTAGGCTGTGGCTAGCTCCAGTGTCTACAAGGGCACGAATAAATTTTTTGCCAATTCTTAAATTTACTAACAAATTATCAGAATTGGTGAAAGCAGGTATGAGAGCCAAGGTCATAACATCAGCCGTTCGTGAGAGCGGCTGTGGGCTTAACCGTTTTTTGGCTGTATCTGGAAACATGTTCGAGCCGTATGTCCAAATTTAGAACAAAATTGGCAAGTGGGCCTATTTTGGAGGTTATTGCTACCATTATTATTATTATGACTATACTGGGGTCTGTCTGAATAAGGGTTAAATCGCGAATTGTTTGAATTAATTCGAGGACTATGATTATTACTATAATATTGATTATTATTATTATTATAGCGATTATTACTATTTGCTCTGTGATTAAAGTTTTGCGGAATATTAAATTTCTTAGGCATTTTGCCAAAGTTAGTACGAGGTTTTGGTCTGAATTTGTTGGTGCAGTCCACGTCAAAATGTGGACCGGAACAATAGCGGCATGGCCTGTTCTTTATTACATTAAAAACTCTACGAGTGGAAGTTGGCTTTAATGTTGGCTTCTGACTTTTATTACGATGCGGGCATTCTCTGTGGAAATGCATTTGTCCACAGTAACGACAAGGAGATGGAGGTGTACGATTAGAATTTTTCGAAGTTACAGCGAAAACTGTGGGGTTTGTTTCAGAAGCCTGGACTTCCTTTAGGGCATTGGCATAGGAAAGTGCTTCATCTAATTTTTGAGGAAGCTTCGTTCGCACCTCATTACGAAGCGGTTGAGGAAGTGACTTCAAGAATGCATCAGTGGCCAGTTTATCTAGAATTGCTTGTAAGGCCTCGAGTGGGTTAGCTTGAGCTTTTAAATGAATGGCGGATTGGATATGTCTAATCCTATCCGCGAATGTTTCAGGAGACTCAGTGGGCAAGGACTGAATATTAGTCATCTGTTGTAAGAGGACTAGGGTGTTTTCTCCTTACGAAATCGGGCTAGAAGTCGCTCAGAAATTAGAGGATACGTTATAGTTGTACCCTGGCGTTGTAATTCCGCTTTCTGGGTGTCGTAAAATATTTTTGCAGAACCTGAGAGTCTAAGAGCTAATATTTCTAATTTAGCTGCGTCGTCCCAGCCAGAAAGACTAGCACAATGGCTAATTTGGTCAAGGAAATCTGACACTTTGGCTGAATTTTCGCCATCGAAGGTAGGTAAGCTATTGATTAATTGCAAATTCCGTAAGGGATTAGGTTGATTATTAATTGGAGGATTTGCTAATTGCTGCTGCGCAAGCAAATATTCTACAGCAGCGTCGATGCCCATGTCTTGTCCATTTATCTTATACATTTTGGAATTGAATAAATTACTTGGGGAAAGATTATATTTTTCAAGACGTCTACGTAATTGGAGTAAATTGCCTCCAACAGAAAGTTTATTATCGCGTAATATCTTTATAATTTGGGATCTATTAAGTACACTCATAAATTCAAAATTCGAAAGGGATTGAGGTACAAGTGGTACAATTACAAAAATTTAAAAATGAAATTCACTAGAAAATTCAATAATGGGAAATATTGAAGATATTTCCGCTGAGAAAGTAATTAAAAAAAACAATCAAATTATCTGATGGATAATTTGTTTAATTATGAAATTAAAATTTTTACGTACTTGTAAATTGTGGATTCTCGTTGAAAATATCCCAAACAGCTGGCACCAATGTAATGTAATGGTGTGGAGTTGTATTTGTAGTAGTGGTAGTGTGTAGCACGAGCGTTTTAGTGAAAAGGGCTTATAAGTTTGTAATTTTAAAAGAGAATGAAGTGTTAGCAATAATAAGGAAGTCGCACTGTTTTTCAAAAGATATATTCTCCAAGAGAAATTAAGTTAACAACAATATGCTTATAAATTAATTGGAATAATTCTTAAAATTTGATATGGCTCTGATGTTTTCACTTTGGTAGCTAGAACGAGTCTGTCTTCAAATATTTCTTCTCTTTGTCCGTTTAGTGCCTCCCTTGTTAGTAGAAGGGGTCAGAACAAAGCCATAAAGGTTCTTGGACATTCCTAGTAACGGTATTCGTATTACCTGGCTGGTCCCTTCGCAACTTATTTTGATAATTTATATTCATTTAAAATTTAATATTATTTCAAGTTTCTTGCATCCATCACAGTAGCTACACCATCATCAACCTTTAAAGGGTTCATCTCGCTAGCAAACTATTCACCACCAAATTAGAACCAAGCAATCATAAGATAAGTGCCAATTCCTGTATTCATTGATTTCACCAACAAAACCTATTACCATCACATGTAACCTTCATTTATATAATGTTAAATAGGTCAATCAAATGTTTATCCTAGGGAAGGAATTAGCTCAGTGGTAGCGCGCTGGACTAGTACGCGGAGATCCCGGGTTCGAATCCAGCCATGCTGCCCTTAGATTTTCCCTTCCTAGGAGGCTTTACAGCTCACTGTCCGGTGATGGACCGTGTTGTCTGTAATGAGATAACACTGTCTAGAGGCCGGCAGTGCACTGAGAAGGCTTCGGACGCAAATGATCGTACTGAAGACGCGCCTTAATTAAAAAAAAAAGAAAGTTTATCCTAAGTTTGAAGACAATAGCAGAATAAATTATAATAAATTACTGCAGAAGAAAATCATGTTTGCTTCAAAAACCATGTTTTTTTTTGTTTGTTTTAATTTAAGGCACGTCAACATCTATGGTTATTGGCTTCCGGAGCCTTCTCAGTGCACTGCCGGCCTCTGGACAGTGTTTCTCTCGTTACAGTTAATACTGACCATCACCGGACAGAGAACTGTAGAGGGGCTCCTAGAAAGAGAAAATCTAAGGGCAGCATAGCTGGGCTCGAACCTGACCAGCTGACCTCCTCCACGTGGCAGTCCAGTGCGCTAACTTCTTTGTTTTCGGTTATTTTTTTTTTACAATTAAGATCCAAATTAAAAATTGGATATAACTTTGTTTGATTGATGCATGGAAATACCCTGGAAAACTCAAATGAATCAAAGATTTCTGGAAGTTGATATAGGCGTACTTATTTAATGGTGAGGTAAAATAAATTATGCCCATTTTACTCTTTTGATTTCTAAATTATCTTGAAAACTGTGATCATTTTACTAATAAGATGCACATGTTATGTGTTTAAGGAATTTTTTTTTTTGGTTGGCGTGTTGAATAAACAAATCTTTGAATATTTACTCATTTGTTAATTGTTTCAAATACCCATTGTTCAATAAATGTGTCACAAATTGATCATATGGACAAGAAGCAATAAATGAACATCTGGTCAAATAATATTTTTGACTATCAGAGATATTTTCCGTGATAGCCTGCTTCTTTTTGTGGTCATCGACCGGTTTCGTATTATAACATAGACTTGCACAGAGCAAATTTAGTTGATACAGTCAACTAATCTTAGAGTGTATCAACTAAATTTGCTCTGTGCAAGTCTATGCTATTATCACACGTTTCACAAAACACACCCTGATAATGGGCGAACGGCCGAAACCGGTCGATGACCACAAAAAGAAACAGGCTATCCCGGAAAATATCTCTGATGCTTTCCAACTCTGCGGAACCAACCACAACAATGAAAAATTTTTGACTAGTTCAAAAACTTATTTGTTTTGATTACACAAATGCAAGCAACATTATGAACTAAAAATATATTTTGTATACATAATTTATATATTTATTTCTTCTTGTTATCAAGATGAAATCTATCCCCCACGCCCTCTTGAGACTGTTGTTGGTCAGACCTTCTTCTCATCTTACACCATTATTACATTTCCTGCATATCGTATTTTTTCCAATTTATTGTTTGAGTGATTTACAAGGATGACGTAAACATTTAATTATATTCATTAAGTACATGTTGCCAGGTTACTTCTAATTGTGTATAACAAACTTATATATTATATAGGAAGACATTCTCTATTCAATTTATATAAATTTTAATAAATAAAAAAAAGCTCAATTTATTCAAAGCTTAGATATTCAGCCAAAATTTTCAATTTCTAAATTCTCAATATTTTTGCCAACATTGGAAATGTAAAATGTATTTAACCTGTGGATTGAAACTAATAAAGGTAGCGTATTCTATAACGAATGTAAAAAAAAACTTTAGGCATCTGTTGGGGAAGTCACTTTAACTAAAACAATGTAATATGAACTATTTCAGATAAATTATAGAACTATAGCAGTTCGAAGTTTTAGCATTTATATTCATTCACCAATGAAAAAAAAAACAAAAATCGTCAGCAATTGTTATTTATAAGTATCTGTTATTTTATAATAAAACACATACAGTCATATGTAAACAATAATTTAGTATTAGTGGGGTATGTAGAGCAAATTGGATTGCTTCAGTGCCAGCTGAGTATGCTGATATTGTGTTCATTTATGGTTACTGCGATGGTAATGCTCTTCATGTATCAAGAGAATATCAATGGAGATTTCCGAATAGATGTCCACCTTCAATAGATTATTCACCGTAATTCCAAAGGGTTCAAGAGACAGGAACAACTACTATATGTGTAATAATGTAGGCAATGAAGAAAATGTAATCAACGCAGTTTTGCACAATTCCACAACAAGTACTAAACAAATTGCAGGCCAGACGCTCCTTTTATCGAATTTTGTACACTTTCTACGCCGAGAATTCCTTTCATGTACATCAGGCTTTACTACCACAGAACATTATGGCCAACGTGTGTAGTTTTGCACCTGGCTGCTATATATGGTTGCAGAAGATCCAGACTTTGTTTCTAGTGTTCTGTGGACTAAGTCTCTACGAGAGATGGTGTCCAAAAACTTTCATAGTTATGGTCTCTACAAAATCCATATTCCATGGAACAGTCGCGATTTCAACATCGCTTTAGTGTTAACACCTAAGGTGGCATTTTCAATACTCAGTTATTTGGAATAATCTCAGTTATTTAGTCTTACATAGTAGACTGGATATGTGACTTTCCTAAATGAAAGGCTTCATGATATTTACAAAACACTCCACTCCATATGCGACTTCCCCAACAAATTCCTAAAGTTTTTCTTATATACGTTATATATCATCGTATATATGAACAATTGAATAGCAAAGTGGCTTAAAAAAGTGATCTCACCATTTGGTGATTCTCCAAATACATTATATAATCCAATTACTATCTCCAATGCTGAGGAGATAGAGCGATTAGGCCATGTGAGGGTGACAAAGATGAAAGGTGAATTTCTGAAAAGAGCAGAGAACGACATTTCTTTATAGCCATCTGAAAGATTAAGTCTTTTAATCAATTGTAAATTAGTTGATAGTTTTAGCCAGCTCTATCTTAAGTTCAATTGAGATAATTAATTATTCGGAGATGATAGGCAATCGGGATTCCGTTAGTTTGTTGATTCAGTGCATACATACGCTCTTGGAACTATGCCTGCGAGAAAATAAAGAAGTCTCCTTTATTTGGACACCCGGTCATGTGGGGATAAGAGATAACGAATCTGCCGACAAAGCTGCTAAAAAAACGGCATCAGGGTTGGTAGAGACGAACGTGTGCAGTCGATTGGAAAGCTTTCCTAAAAAAACATTATCAAGGGTACCAAAGGTATCAAGGGTCCACAAAGAAATGGTGAACCTCAAATCGAGAGTCTCGGCGAGAAGAGGTTGTTCTAGCGAGAATGAGACTCGGTCACATCATGTTGACACACTGCCACATATTCCGAAGAGAACCTCAGCCGGTATGCAGCGCTTGCAATACGACATTAACGGTCCCGCATATTTTATTGGAATGTTCGAAATATGTAAACGCGCGGGGAAAGGTAAATTTGCCGACCAGTCTTACAGATGTATTAGGAGACAATGAGGGCAATATATAGTAGACAATGAGACTTTTGTATATCTTAGAGAGGTTCATCTATTTCATTTGTTGTGAACTAGCTGTACATATGTATGTGTTTAGTTGTTCGGTGTCTTGTGTATGGGTATGTATTTTATAAGTGATATAAGGAAGTAGAGGAATATGATTAGACCTAGATTGTGGGTTTGCTGTAGAAATTGTTAGACTGGTGGGTATGGATATGCATCCCGGATGAGTCCTTACAAATTAGAAACAGGTGCAAAGGACTACAGCTGTTGTGCACTTTCAGAAAAGCCAGGAAAAAAAAAAAATCAATTGTAAATTAGTTGATATTTTTAGCCAACTCTATCTTTAGTTCAATTGAGAGAATTAATTATTCGGCAAAGAATTTTGGACTGAAACTATTGAAGACGATACATATTAGAATCCTTGCTTAATTAAGCCTTATAGAACAAGTCTGATAAGCCCTGATTTAGCCCAGAAAATTTATCCTGTTTTTAGGTATATTTTAATGCCAGTTTAAATGAAAATAGCCTGAGTTAGTAAGTGGTTCTTGTCTACTGACTTTTGTTTGAGGATATCATATATTGCTTGCCAATGTAGGTTCCAAAGTATGGTACTGTATCTGCGGATGGAAGCAGGCTGATTAAGGAATAATTTGAGGTAGATGGTTCATGAATGATGAACGTTAATATTGTGACATTTTAGAAAATAATATATACAATCTTAGTGCACTTGAAAAGTTGGGAACACTAGTTTTTTGGGGGGGGAAATCTATTAAATAAATATAAAACATATATCAAATGTAAAGTCCGGATGGCTTTCACTTGTTACAATTCTCAAGGTCAGATGGCAAATTGTATTACGAATTTTTACAACTACTTTACTATCTATCTACTAGCTAACTAATTAGATGATTATTTAAAAGCAGAGCAAGAGAAGAATACAAAATTTCCTAATCAATTACCTAATCGATAAACAATAAAATACATATAATAAAATTAAAAAGAAATTCATTTGTATAGAAATGTAGATATACATGTATACATGAACATATATGAATTTATATATATGAAAGAAATAGAAAGTGTGTGGATTCACCATACACACCCACACAGTCACTCCATTCGCTAAATTTATTCATCGCAATCGGGAAACAACTTGCTACTTCCGGTGAAAACTCAAAATCTAATGTGATTTCTATATTTTCCGTTAAGATTTATCATATTTTTTGGATATTTTTCGTATAAAAAAAAAATGTGGTCAAAGTTCATAAATTTTTTTATATAACTTTTACTGAATGTTCCAATTAATTCATGAATTTATATGATTAATAAGGATAGATGATAATTTAAATTTAACACTTAATTTGTTGTTTCAATGTCTATATAAAAATTTCTAAAATACTCTTTTGGTCCCAACTCTTTGATAAAGATATTAAATTCTGTCATGATAATTATTTATCTGAATAAAAAAATCTAGTATGATTCATACATACAAAATGATTTTTATATTTTTTAACTTACATTTTACATGTTTGTTTTGTAATTTGAACGTTGACAAAAAATTTTATTGGCTCTTTTGTTAGTAACACACGAATGTTGAAACAACACAATTTATTAAAATAGCACTTTTAAAATTGAAAGGTCCTAGGGGACACGACTACCAGAGAATCATTTTCTCGGTGTATTATTACCAATAGAAGTTACAAAGACCTTTGCATATGACAGTTAGTAACAAAACATCATTCGTGCTGTTTTGTAAGATATTGCAAAATTTTGAAAAAATAAAAAGTTCGTCAGTTAAAGGATACTTTCGACTGTTGGAGTAAGTACTACGACCGAAATGTTGGATCCCTTTGATGATGACTGAACATCATATCAAGTTGGAAATTACTTCAAATTTTCATTTTGAGTTATGTACACAAAGAGCATATTCGAAAATTCAGAATTTGTTGGAAACTTGATTTCGAAAATCTAATAGAAATGCACGATTTCTTATGGCAGCCGTTAGTTATACAAGAGACAAAATGAAAATTGAAAAGAATAAATTAAAAAATTTCAATTTCATAAGATTATTTTTTTTATTGTAATGCATTTTCTATGAGATAGTTTGGTTTTGAACTTGATTCGTTTAATAAAGAGAATCTAATAGGTCATCATAATGGCATAAACAATCTTATCAACCACCTTATCACTAAAGGATTGTATGCTGTTTTTTTTTTATAAAAGATATTAAAAGAATTTATTACCTTGTATATGGCGGCAGTTTTGGCAGCAGCTTCAGCTGTACAAGTTCCCGCACCACGAGCCGTACTGTTATCTGTTTTATGAAAACACGTGAAATAAAGTCGTATCGTCAGCGGGTGACCGATCAGCTCTATCTATAAATTACTATTAACACACAACTGTTGTTAACACAAGACTGAAGTTAAGTTCCACCGTGTTGTACAGAGTTGTGTTGTTAGAACCGCCCGGTGAGCGCGCGATACTACAATCCATGCCCCCTCCAATATACTAGACGTTTCTATATAGCAGACACTCCCCCTAAAGTGCACTGCTCTTGGGTTGCATGCATCTTTCCATCCAATAGTCTGGCTGTCACTTAATGTACCATACACTACAACACTTGTCTAATAAACCCCTTTTTTTTCTTTTTTTTTATCGCATTATCTTTAAACAATTTGTGCTCTCTCTTACTGCCATAAGAGAAAGTATTGATCTATTTTCGAAATTGGTTGTTTAAAGAAGAAATGTTTTTTTTGAGAACCCTTGAATTAGAAAAATATGCGAATGGTTTTTGTTGTGTACACAATAATATAAATCGAAAAATATCTTTATTTCTTCATATATGATAGCGCAGTAACTATTTTGTTTGAAAGATTTACTGTGAAAATTTATTTGACAAAATATCTATGGTTTGTCACATTTAATTTACTTCTGGGCAATCTTTTAGAGAAATTTACTTATCTGGAGAATTTTATTCAGGATTGGCTGAATCCACATATTGCCATATTGAGAGTACCTTTCTATTATTACGTAATATGATTCTACAATTTTTTATGGAATGCTAACAGCATTTAGATATTTAATATAATTGTAGAACATCCATCAATTATTATTATAAGCGCAGTTAGAGGAAGTCTGTGTTCAGATATGTTTATTCCTGAGGGATGAATTAAAAAGAATGATGTTTACATCATCTGTTTGAGGATAAAGTCCTTTGCATGACCTCATTCTTGTCTTACAACCGCCTCTCTATGTCGCTAAATAACTTTTTTAGGTTTACATTTATTTTTTGATTACTTGTATTTTTCTTTTTTACTTTCGGATAGAAAAAAATAAACCTTTACCGATCGAAACTGTGTTGAGATTTTTTTTTTTTATTTCCTTTTAATGCTGCAGTTTTGTTAGATTATAGAAATTATGAAAATACATATTTCCAGATCACTTTAATATTTGTATAAATTGATATAGGGGAATGAGCCCTTGGTTGTGATATGAAATGGAGAACTCAAAAACAAAAATTCAAACTGGATATTCCAATTTATATCCGGTAAGTTTTTCTACCAATATCAAACTTGTGACTTCTATCCTCTAACTTCCATATTCCAACATTGTTATTTCCGGATAGACACAAAACTACTTTCTCAGCCTTTGAATGGGGAAAGTGGACTAGCTGAATCTTGCACACTCACCAGCAAAAAATTCAGGACCACTTGAATAATTTACTATTTCTATGTAGTTTGTTTCAAATTTTTCATAATTTTTATCGTTCATAACGTTAACTGTTTTTTTTTTAAATAAAACAAATAAATAGGATATATAGGAAATTTAAAATACTTAATTAAATAAAAGTGAATTTGGAAAATTTTATTTACCTGTTTAATTTTTTTTTTTAATTTTACATTATTTTTTAGTGGGATGGTGCTAATAGCGATTATTATTACCTCCTCTTGCCTTTATCACAGCTTCTAGGCATCTCGGCATGCTCTGAATCAAGCGGGAAATTTCATTTTCTGACCTTAGAGCTCATTCGTCTTGAAGTGCCATTATTTCTAGCTCCTGAAGCGTCCCAGGAAAGACTCTCCGATCTCTTATCCGTCTTCGAAGCATATCACATAGATGCTCTATGGGTTTTAAGCCAGGGGAACAGGCAAGCCAGTTTGGGAAGTCAGTATTATGGTTATTAAGAAAGGCCTGCACTATGTAGGCTCTGTGGACGAGCTTTATCGTGCCTTAGCACAAATTCCTCACCTATCTCCGGCATAATAGAGACGACATGTTTTTGCAGTATATAACGAGCAAATAACGAGCAGTCATGGAACCTCCACGAACGATCACTGACTGCGTACGCCTTTGTAAACTGATACCTGGCCATCAGAGAGCCTCTTTGAAAAGGCCTAGTGAGAACAAAATTGCATTGTGCAAATCACTCACCTCTTCTCCTCCATATTCATTTACGGTCGTCTGGAGCCCTTAAGGCAAATCGAGACTTGTCAGTAAACTTGTCTACTGCTCGAAAGACCAATTGATATACTGCCGAGACAACTCAAGGCGAGAAACGCGGTGCTTCCTGTTTGTTCTGGCCCTCTTGCAGGGCGAAAAACCATTAAACCTTACTCATTCTATCTCTTTCGAGCTGTTCTCTCAGAACTTTGAACATCTCGAACTCTTGGAGGCAATGAACTACTTCTACAGCTGTCAGATGTCGATTTCTTAAAACGGTCTTCCTGCAGTTCATAGGCCCTTGGCCGCCCTGAACCTGCCCTTCTTTATAACACCCAGAACCTGTTTCTCTGTAACTCTGCACTGCATCTCGCAGAATTTGGTAGGGAACACCAATAGCAATGGCTGTAAATCTGATGAGCGGCCGTCATCAGTAAATGCTACAGTACTTGCGACATTCTCGGCACTAAGGGGCATTTTGAAATTCGAATTTTTAATTTTTTAATTTTCTTAATCAAGGGACAAGCAAGCAAAATTAAAGCAAATAAAAATCAAATCGAACTGAATAATAATAAACAAATTTGATAATAAATGAACTAGCAAACTAGTAAACATTTTTGATTTATTTAATTTTGTTAATACCACAAGTATGATGTACAAAATCTAATGTATTCTCAAAATATTGGCTATTAATCGCCAAAACAAAATAACTGATGAAAACAGACCGAACAATATTATATTACTTATTGAGTGGCCGGAATTTTTTGCCGGTAAGTGTATTTGTTGCTATCGCACATTCTATCGACAATGGTCGGGAAGCCTGAATTGCTGTTCAGGGTATCCTTCCCATTTACATACTGGTCTGCCTTCTCTACTGGAACCTTCCTGCAGCCTGCTCTGGATCTTCTGAGGCTTCAGATTTTTCTTTTTTTGCAGAGTTCCATATGGAAGTCTGTTAGCGCTCTCTTTTATCACATTTTTTTCTACAGACGTTTCCAATTATTCCGGAATATTTTTTTCATTTCGCATATGATACTGACCTCTTAAATCCCAAAGCCTTTCGGTATTCATCTTTCGAAACTTCTATCCCCTGTTTGAACTCTCTATTTGATAATATAACGAAATGACAAATAAAAACAAAAAAAAATCCATTAAAAGCCAAACTCACATTTCTATTCTCGCCATTACAATCAGAGATCCTGGGAGAGTAATAATACCGAATGTTAGGGAAGGACTAATTAGTTAGCTTCCTGGATTCCCACGCGGAGGACCCGGATCCGAGTCCAGCTGTGTTACCCTTAGATTTTTTCTTCCTAGGAGCCTCTACTGTTCACTGCCCGGTGATGGACAGTGTTGTCGGTAACGAGAGAAGACACAAATAGACTTTAATCAACATTGGAAACTTCTCTAGAAGCTTATTCAGACACGAAAATTCCCTAAAAATACAAAAACATCTATAGCACAATCATAAAACCCCTCTGAATTTTAGGATATAGTTTAAGGATCAATTAAGCCGTTTTCATTCCCTATTATCCAAAACAAAAACCTTTTTCAAATTGCCCCCTATATATGTCCATGTGTTTATTTCTGCCTACCATCTAACACCCTAATAACAGAGATTATCATGCTGCCCTGTTACAGACAACCTACGAGATAATTGAAGCGCTACGGTTGCTCCGTAGTAGTATCCAATGATAACTGCATAATTCAGTAAATGAAGATAATACCGCTGAAACTTCCTTATGTCATGTTAATCGCAGCTCTAAGACATTTAATTATTAGATATTATATTGTGTCCTCACGCGTTGGTCTAGTGGTCAGCACACTCGCCTTTCGTGCGAGAATTCAGGGTTCGATCCCAGTGAGGGCAAAGTCGATGTCGACCAAGCATTGTGATGAAAAGTGGGAAGTTAAAGTTAGTAGCGCCCTTGGTAGCGAAGGCCGGAACTAAACGGCGTGGGAACTGCGGCGTGGTTACCACACGTCCCCCAATACAAATCGCCGTCGGCAAGCCTTGGCCCTTATGGGCTGTTGCGCCATAGGTTTTTTTTTTTATATTCAGTTGAAATTGCAAGCAAATAAGCAATTATTCAAAACTTTAAGGTTTTTTGAGTATAGAATGTAATTTTGCAATAAAATTTGTAGTGCATAATTTAATGAGAAATATATACATATTTATTGGATGTATGCTTGTTAAGTTCGGCTCAAGTATACACTTGTCACTTCTAGGAAAAAAGAAAAGATAAAATTCTTCTATAAGAATTCCTCTCTGTTCACGAATAGTAAAAAAAAAAAAAAAATGTAAGATTTGATAAAGAAAATATAAATAAATACCGTTATCCTGAGGTCACACATCAACAACAGAATAAAAACTAACATAATTGGTGATAAGAACGAACACATTATTAAACAATTGAATGAACAAGGTTTTTATTATTAGCTATGTAAAAGTATTATTACTATTATTATTGTTATTATATTTGTTATCAGTAACACATCACCTTGAACATTGTAACTGCTGGAAGTTTATAATACCGGAAATAAGCTTAAGTATTTTATTTATATCTATAATTGCAGTGTAATAATTTGTTTTGTTTTTAAGGAGTGTTGTGTTTTTTCCTTTATATTGTTAATTGCGATAAGATTTGAATTGTTAGTAAACTATTGTTATGATAACAGAATTAGATAAACTTAAGAAAGTTTCATAATATAAAATTTCAATAGTTTTAATTTAGCAAATTTTATCATGAGAATATATATACATAAATAAATGCAAATCCACACTTATAAATAATAAATGAAAAAGCTCAATCAATGCTTATCTGTTCATGAATTATTAGATTGGTTAATGGAATATCACACTTTATAATATCATTGTTAGTATTATACCTTGTATATATACATATATCTTTAACATTTGCTTTAATTGCAATTTTTTTTTCAATGGAATTTCTCTTGTTCTTGGGTAATTACAAAACATCGATCACATTACTAATTTTGGTTTAAATTGGTTATTTTTTGCATAGTTCTAACATACTCTTAGTATAGGCGTCTGGAATATGTAATAAGGAAACTTACAAGTGCTCCAGTTTTCAATACTCCAAAACACATTCTTTTACACCAATTCTTAAACTTCTAATTGCGAATTTTATTCAAATAGGCTATTTTACTGAAAGTTTAGTTTGATTGTCCTCACGCGTTGGTCTAGTGGCTAGCGCTCTCACCTTAGTTGCGAGAATTCAGGGTTCGATTCCCGTGAGGGCAAAGTCGTGTAGACCCAGCATTGTGATGAAAAGTGGGAAGTTAAAGTTAGTAGCGCCCTAGGTAGCGAAGGCCGGAACTAAACGGCGTGAGAACTGCGGCGTGGTTACCACACGTCCCCTGTAGTGGAAGAAAGCAATGAAAATAAATAGTTTTGTAAAATATATTAAATAGTAAATTTACCTTCAAAAAGAGTGTATTTTAGAGTCAAGTACTGTAAATTGGGGTCATTGCTAGTAGGGAAACAAAGGCACAAAATTAATACAATGCGACTTGGCCAACTGCTTTGTTAGAGAGCATTCCTTAAGACAGTCAGACTTCTGCCTTCAAATAAGGCAGTCGCAATTCTGCTTCCAAAGCCAGAACGCTTCAGGAATCGCTCTCATAGTATCAGTGCCATTTTCACAATATATTAAATAAGTTTATAATATCAAATAAGTTGTAGTTATTATTTTAACAGAATATAATCATTTTAAAAAACAGTGGTGCTTTCTCAATTATTCTTATTACTTCATTCTCTTTTAAACTTACATACTTCAAGCCCTAATACGAAACCGCTCGTGCTACACAACAGCTACTACAAATACACATCATCACACCAAAACATTTCACCCCCAATACAAATCGGTCTGGCAAGCCTTGGCCCTTCATGGGCTGTTGCGCCATAGGGTTTTTTTAAAGTTTTATTAGTTGATATATATATATATTTGTAATACAATTAAACGTTTAAGGTAGTAACAAGGTATATATATATTTTGGAATCGATATATATATATATATATATATCGATATTACTATCTATTTTATATCACTCCGAATAGTTTTTGAGTTTCATCGGAAATAGATGTTTAGGGATATAATGGAGTTGATGAGGAGAGAAATTAGGTTTGAATAATTAAACGAGATATGAAGACACTGTTATAATATAGCTATAAGTTTATACTAACTGCACTGGATTTTGAATGATTTTATAGAATAAAAGGTGAGAGTAGAGATATGACACGATGCAGTGTATAGTTGAATCTGATGATAGATACATATATATACCTTTAGGTAGATTCTCACTGGCTTATATATAGGTTCTCCCCCTCTAGCCTGCTTAAGTCAGAGAGTACCAGAGAGAGTCTGCTTTCTCTTGGTCGGGCTTGTGTTCTCTCTCTTGCCGTTACATTATAGAATCCACACAAAAACCGCCATCGCCTTGCAAACATTGTGCTGGTATGCACTGGCACAATGAATGCAAGCAAAAATTCCAAGTAGTCACATCGCGGCGAAAAAGAAACGTAGTTTCAGAACCACCGTCGCCGTGTAATTTCTGTCAAGGCGACCACTGGAATCGCGAATGTAATAATAAAAATCGAAATAGAGCGCGCACTAATTTTGGCAAAAAGCCTCAATTTCTGCCAAACTATCGTCCCTTCAGGCAAAGTAGGCCTTATATCAAAAAACAAATTCATAATAATAATAACAACAGTAATAATAATAAGGGTAATAATAATATGGTAGTAGCAATAATAAATTTAATATTGGCAATACTTCAAACCGTTGGATTCCACCAACATGCCAGATATGTGAAAAGCGTGGGCACACAGCAAAGGCATGCTGGTTTAATTCAAAAAACGACTAGGCGCTCAGACGTTTTCTCAAACGGCTACCACTGTACTGATCCCGGCACTCCACGATTCGAATAATTTACTAATTACCGTTCAAATTAAAAACAAAAAAGTTAAAGTGTTAATCGACACAGGCGCTTTCGCATTCCCTCATAGATGCCAGTCATGTCAAATCGAGGCCCGAAAAATCTGATATAATCCTGAAATCGATTACAAATCAGATTATCCCCAACCATGGTCCGTCAACCGTTCATTTATCAATCTGCGAAAACACAACAATTCACGGTAAATTCATAGTGTCCCAACTGAAAAATGAATTTGAAATGATCATTGGGAGAGACCTGCTTACAAAATTTCAAGCAATTATAAATTTTAAAAACTTGAACGAGGAGACATGAAGATTGGGTTTTCGCGAACAATTACAATAGAGGATGAATTTGAGGATGAAGATGAAAGATCGGAAGTAGAAGATGAATCTGGCCGAGAATCGTGCGAAGATGAAGAGGAGGAGGAGGAGGAGGAAGAAGATGAAGATGAGAATGAGAGGCAAATAGAAAGTTGTGGTGGGGAGGAACTGGACAGCGAAGATGAAGGCGAAGTACCTCCTTCTTTGAGAGGCCGTTCAACCAAAAAAATCGATTGGACTTCTTTCACAGTAGACATCTTCTTCCAGATTACCTTTAGATCTTTCCGATGAAATGTACGAAGAGTTGGATTTATTACATCAGGTACTGTCTTCTGAAGAAGAATCTGAAGTATTTAATGTTAGCCAAGCAAAACGGCCCTTGACTGCAATGTGTTTTATCGCCAGTTCATAGGCAACCTATGACCGGTCTAGAATTAACATTATTTTGAGATGAGCCCAAAAAGTATATGTTTTGATGTATGTCCAATTTTGAAGGGAAAAAAGACCTTGTTCTTACGGTTTTGATATATATATATATATATATACCTTTAGGTAGATTCTCACTGGCTTATATACAGGTTCTCCCACTCTAACCTGCTTAAGTCAGAGAGTCCCCACCAGGGAGAGTCTGTTTTCTCTCGGTCGGGCTTGTGTTCTCTCTCTCTTGCCGTTACAAGGGAGTATGAAAATTAACTTTTAGGTACCATCAAAAATCCATCAAACCGGAAGTGCGACTTTACTGAATGTTTTTTGTTTTGTTTTTCGTGATATTCTCAAAAACGGATTCAAACGATTTTCTTTAAACCTATATATGGTTTTACCACCAACATAATATTAATAAACTTTAGAAGAATACAATTCTAATTTGAAGAAAATCTGAACCGAAAGTGCAATTTTTTCAGATTGGTTTTTTGAGTTTTTTTTGTAATTGTCTCGAAAATGGTTATAAGATTTTCTTTAAACTTGGGAATGCTTGCTGCATACATAGAAACGTATCCCTTTTATTTATAACATTTTTCCGAAAATATTGATTTAATTGGGGTTTTGAGATCCCGTTTAAATTTAAACTGACGGTACATAGTCTTGAGACAGAGAGAGCCCACAATGTCCACTCAGGTATGTACAGTTGTATAACTCTTATCACCTTATTTTATGGCCAGCCCAACTAAATGTTGCAATTTTAAAGAAATATTTTTAAATTAATTTTTATTATTAATTGAAGTGTGAGTGTTTCACACCAGATTTTTTTTTTTTAACATATTAGTTTTGTCTTGGTTTATTTACTAGGCCCATGAGTTACGTAATATGCTCGATTCGCAGCTGTGCCAGCACTATCTGAGTGGCAAATTCTTGAGTTACCATCGTTTGCCTGAATGACAGCTTATCCCTCTTATTGCAAATCACCATATTTTATTGTTGAACATTTGATTTACGTTTCTCTTGATTGAATTCCTTTGTTCCTCCAAGTAAAGAATAAATATTTTTCCAAAAAAAGATTCTCCAGTCCAGATACAAGATATATTCTTCTTGATTTTCTATCAGAGTTTCATCCATGTGGGACTTGATCGTTGACTTCAACACGATTTATATAGCAAGTTCTGGGTTCTGTAGAAAAATGAATTTTATGGAAATATTTTACACAAATTAATGAAATATTTGTCCATATTAACTATCTTAAATCGGTTTTAGAATCTAAATCTGCATTGCCTATAGTGCACTTTTTAATGAGGAAATAATCAATCTATCGTAGGTTTTCTAACATCCGAAGTTCACACCACGCCATGACTGATTATATCTACGGCATTTGAATTTTATAGGGACAAACACTACATTGTCCTGAATGCATTGGAAACAATTTGAAATTGTTTAGATACACCGCTCCTATTACACAAATCTAGAAATTTAAAAAAAAATAATAATTTTTTGTGGATATAACCTTGAAATGATAATATTCTTGCGTCATAATATCACATCAGTGCAATTGCCTCTCATCTTCTCATGGGTAATGACATTTCACCACTACTCGCACCACTACAAGCTATATTCATAAGATTTGATTTTAGTGCCCCTAAATAATTCTGATTCCCTTATTACAGATGGTTAATCAAACCTGGAATATAATCATAGCCGAATCACATATATTATACTACCTAATTTACTTTGAACGAAGGCTTTATAGAAGTTCAGCATATTGTATCGGTCAGATAATCAGCCTATCCCATCTACAACTTTAATTAATTTAGCGTTTGTTGCATTTCTGTTTTATATCTTCCAGATGAGATCATCAAATCAAACTTTTTATCAAAGATAATTTTTAGATATTTTAGTTTATCTAGATAAGAAATATTTACATTTAAATATACACAAGTTTTGAATAGTATCTTTATTTAGGTATGCTGAGGTTAGTGCATTTGCAAACGCTGAAAATGAATGCAACTACTTTTATTTGAGGAGAAACGAAGCTGTTCAATTTTCTTACAGACTAGTCCTCAAAATTTTTAACCATTTCTGTAGTTCCTGACTCCTTTTTAGTTTTTTTCCTCTGGATTTTTTCAAAGTGCACAACAGCTATGGTCCTTTGCACCTGTTTCTAATTTGTAAGCACTCATCCGGGATGCATATCCATACCCACCAGTATAACAATTTCTAAAGCAAACCCACAATCTATTCCCTTAAAACACTTATAAAATGAATACCTATACACAAGACACCAGCAAACAACTAAACACATACATATGTACAGATAGTTTCACAACAAATGAAATAGATGAACCCCCCTAAGATATTCGAAAGTCTTATTGATATTGCCCTCATGGTCTTCTAGGATACATCTGTAAGACTGCTCAGCAAATTTACCTTTCCCCGACAAATTTACATATGTCGAACATTCCAATAGAATATGCGGGATCGTTAATGTCGTATTGCAAGCGCTGCATACCGGCTGATGTTCTCTTCGGAATATGTGGCTGTGTATCAACATGGTGTGACCGAGTCTCATTCTCGCTAGGACAATCTCTTCTCGCCGAGACTCTCGATTTGAGGTTGACCATTTCTTTGTGGTACTTTTGATATTCCTTAGTTAAAAGCTTAGTACTACAGAGAGAGTAAATCATGTGCATAAAGTTGTCCCTAAAGAGCGTACTTCGAGACCCTCCAGGCGTTCTACGTATAACTATGGGACACCTATTTCTCTCGCTGGTGAAGTTCTCCAATTTTGTATATAAGCCCTCATAGTTTTTGGAAGTATTCCCGGGTCATGTTTTCCTCTAAAGTGCTATTTTAGTTTATTATAAAATTCTATCATCTAAATAATACTAATTATAATTAAATATGTTGTCAAAATTTTGAGTATGAAGAAAATCGGTTGTGCGTTTTTACTGAAGTTATTTCAGTTTCTAACAATTTTGTCCATAAAAACAGAGACGGATTTCATTAAAAATTTACAATAGCTATGAAAATAGAGTCAACACTTTTATTGGGAATTATTTTGGTGAGAAAGTTCATTTAAAGTTAACCTCCCATTTACCACTGCTCACCTTCAATAATCCTAGTTCCAATAGAATCAGTAACATCCTCAAAAACTTTATCTCCTACTTTCGAACAGGCTTCTCCCTCACCAACAAACTAAATAAATTCTTCTCAAAAATTAAAATCCGTATTGAAAAATCTATAAAATACGGTATATAAACTTCAATGTATTACACCCAACTGCAACGTTTGCTACATAGGTGAATCCAAACAGTTTTTACAAAAAAGACTCAGACAACAAGAACTAGATATTATTACAAAAAAGTTGGCAGCATTGCTTTCTCTAAACATGTTCTGGACTTTTAATCATGCCCTCTTTTTTTTTTTTTCCTAATAATCTTTCTATTTTAACCACTTACCCCAACCATTCAAAACGTCTACAATACGGATCCTTACAAAAATCACCTCCATTCGAACTCTATCAATTTTAAAAAAAGACAAAGAAATCGTACTTCAACTTATAATAATGTTTTTCTAACGCTAAACAAAGATACCTCGCCAGTAATTTGTTCTTTCAAATTTGAAATTGCCGCGCCTCACTGTAAACATTTTTCTTATTCCTCCCAACTTTTGACAGTCTTTTTTTTTAAATTTTTGTCTTTTTTAACAGTGTTTACACAGCCTCTTTTACATAGTTATTTAGATTTTCAAAATCTCTTCCATTCAATATTTCAATCATTAAATTTAAATCTATTTCTTTATTTTGTAATACTTTTTCGTTACAAAACCCAGTATTGGGCACATAACCAATAAATGAAAAGTTGTTTCATTCTCATTTAGATTGCATAACCAACATAAATGAATCCTTTCTAAACAAGGTTTATAATTTAAATTAAAAAGTTCACCCCTTGCCTTAAAAAAAGTTTGCTTAAAATCCTTGCCCACAGTGTCGTTCATGTAATTAATCTATTACATTTAATTTTTTGTACAAGAGATGATATTTCGCTGCCGATACACTGACTAACAATTCCTCCCTAAACTTCTTAATATACTTATCAATGATGACTCTCATCTGATCCGTCCACCTTTCAGTACATACAAATTTCCTGTCCAGTTCGCCGCCCACCATATTTGCCAATTTACACTAGTCATTAAACCCATGAGTTATTATCTTTCAAGGCTTCCTTTGGCCACTATTTGAGACGACCATCCGAGTACTGCCATATTCTAAGTATATATTTAATGTGCATATTTATAGTGTGTCAGTACACCATTTTTTTTTCCTGTTTCCAAATACAACGTATAATTAGGGGTATTAGGTGGGAGGTGAAATATAATCTTTTTATAAACATTCTCTGGACATTTTCCATTTCAGGGAAATTCTGGCACCTCCATACTTGACTCCCATAACATAGAATGGGTCACCGCATCAAAAACCCGTTTTTCGCCGCTGGAACTTCATTGTTTCCAATATATTTTGCCCAAATAGTGTTCAATTAACAGCTTGCACTTTCGGTTTAATGTGCATCTTTAAAGACAAGTCGTCTTTTAAAAGAATGCTTAAATATTTATACTTTCGTACCGTTTCTATTTGTTCCTCTTTATATTTCCAAACATAGTTCGCTGTTCTCCCTTTATTGTTTCCGAAAATCATTACTTTGGACTTTCTTAGTATCCAATATGAGGTTCCACTTATCCAAAAATATCTTTCTAAATATAAAATCGCTTTCCTGGTGCTAACCTGGAGACCCCGCCAGAATTACAATATCATCTGCATTAAGGAAAGCATTCATTTTTAGGTTACGACGTAAATTCACTTCCCAGTTCCTCACACAGATCATTTAAAAATAAAAAGAACAGTAACGGAGATAAATTACAGCCCTGTTTCAAACCAAATTCATACTTAAACGTTCTAGAAATTCCCTGTATCAGAATATAAATTTTACAATGCTCTGATAAATTTGATTGACAGCGCCATTATTATATTAACTTATAATTTAATGCCGAACGGTCAATTGAATAAAATGCAGCTTGTAAGTCCACAAATAGTCGGTAAATTTTATTATTTTTAAAAAGAGATAATTTATACTTAATTATACTGTATAAAACAAAAAGATTATCTTTCATACTGTAATTTTTCCTAAACCCTGCTTGCGCTTCATTTTACATGTTATTTTCTTCTGCCCATTTGGTTAACCGTAGACTAAGTAAAGTTGAATACAACTTTTCAACTGCATTTGTAAATGAAAATCCCTCTGTAATTATTCAGATCACACAATTGGCCCCCCTTGGGTAAGGGATAGATTATCGCTGTATTAAAATGTTTCGCCACCTTCCCCTTATCATAATAAACATTAAAGGTTATGTATCTATATGAATCAAATAAAAAAATTAGATTTATGCATTCAATTTTGTATATATGCATATTGGTGTTGGTGTGCCGTGAAAGTTGGGGAAGAACTTTGTTGTGCCGTGGGCAAGAAAAGATTGTGGAGCATTGCAATAATGTACCCTTTCTCATAATAAATTTTCCATAGCTCCTGAAGAAGGGCACCAATGATATCCGAAACGTAGAGCAAAAAAGAATTTTTTTTTCTTTAAAACTCTTCCGGCCATTGCCGTATAAACAAACATCTCTTTATAATTTTAAGGCCTGACGATTGAAAACAGCTTCATTTAAATAAGTTTTGAGGGAGACTATATGGTTTCCTCAAAAATGTCATTTTATTAATTTTAGTTTCTTTAAGTAAGAGGAAGTCGTCTAAGTGTTTCACACCAGATTTTTTAAAAAAATTTTATTGGGTTTGGGCCTGAAACCTCCTATTACAAACTTCCTATAACTCCTTTAAAGCTCTAATCAAATGTATTGCACAGAAATTATGTAGACAATTACTTTAGATTTTTTATAAATTTTTGGTGCTAACTCCCTTTACCATGTCTTTTTCTAGTCGAGTAGCATTAGTTCCAGTCCAGCAATAACGAATGTTACATTCCTATTTACATAGTGATAGATGAGACTGCTGTTGGCAATGCAATGTTGTGATTCTCTTGTACTCATCGGCAATTGAGTCAGTAGGCAGGACAAGAGCTCTAAATAATCGCCTTTAAGGAATTTTTTTAAACAAAAAAACATCAGACCATTTCGACATCCGCTTATTATCACAGGCCCAGGAAAATTACACTTCATTTATTTAATCATCTATTTTTCTGTAAAAATTAAATTTCTTCGACTCAATGATTTCCTTGCAGCGGCTCCTTAGATTTTGGATACTTGCTGCATATGATATCCACATGTGCCGTTCAGATTCAGGCTGGAGACAAGCATGTCACACATATTCAAAATCCCTAACTGCGTAAAAATCTTTTTCCACATTAGTAAGTTAGTGGCTTTCATTTTCATTTTTACTCTGATTTTAATAGGATTCATTTTCCTTAAGAACATGACGGCTGAGCCGAGCCATTCGAATGGTTTCTTGAACATCATTTACTGCTAGATACATTTATTGTGTTAGAGGCAAACTACAAAAAATAAGAGAAAGTAAAAATAATGCCTTAATGTACTCTAAGATAACCAGCAAAACATTAACAACATTAAAATAGACAAGCAACAGCCAAGAATTCAATTTCCTTTCCATTTGAACACTTGAATCCTGTTCTCTAAATATCAATAAAACCATTTAAACAAGGAGGATATTTCATTCTAATCCAGCTTATGAATTAGTAGGCATGAGAGATTCTTTCAAATGCCTTCTTAAAACTAAGATACACATCATTTATCTCAATCCTTTCTTGAAAAGAATCCATTAAGTATTTAATGAGTCATGTCTCAAATTCATTTCAGTAGAAAGTCAAGTTAAGAAGCCACTTTTATCTATCTAAAAAGTGCAAAACTAAGTACCGGCGAAAAATAAACTTTAGACAAAGGTTTCTTTCAATTTGCATGGGAAGTTATCAGTCTCCGAGAAATTGATTAAACGTAAATTTGAGTTAGATCAAGAGACTTCGGGCAAAGAAATAGGGATAAAACAAGAATACCACTGGCCGAGACCGGTTTTCGGTCAAATTCAAGATTGTCAATTTTCTCTGTAAATTCGGCCGGAAGTCACTTTAAATGAAAAAAAGCATTGAAACTCAAACGTAGAAGGCAGAGCTAAACTTCAGTATTTACAGGATTTGTGTACATCTTTTTTTTTTTAAAAAAAAACAAATTAACAAATGCGACTCGTAGATTTCAGAGAGCAAGATACCACTCAAATGAGTTGGAAACTTCATTCCGCTTTATTTTATATGACATTCTAATTGTTAATGGGTTGTCTAATCGTATTATTGGATGGAAACAGAATTTTTTTAACGTCATAAAAATTATTATATTTATTGATTATTCAGAATAAAAGTAGTATTGACGGTGGACAATTTGTTTTCTAGAAACAAAGATATTTTGCTTGCTATATTATGAAATAAGATGCCAAAACAAAAAATCTTACATTTGACCTATGGTGTCAATATTAATATTCCATATTTAATTAACTAATTAATTGATTGAAAATTGGAAAGGTTTCAGAAATTTTCATGAAAGAATAGAAGTTACAACAAAAAAAAATCTATTTATTGAAAGAAGTGACTAAGTTAATGAATTTATAAGGGACAGCAATCCATCCAGAAAGGGATAATATTGATCTATGAAGGAGTGGTCTGGAACTTCCCGTTGATCAATACTTTCCCCACAGAACAGAAACGTTTTCCCACATTGAAAGTTAATCAACAACCTTCTCCATTATGACAGAGCACTATTAGGTGAATGAATGAAATTGATGTAGCTTGTAAAAACTGAAATGTTGAAGTAACAAAATGTAATAACTCAAAGGATTAATGACTGTTTTATAAATATATATTAATTATAACAAATAAAATTAATAAATGTGTACTTATCTTGAGGTATTTATTACTTTTGTGTGGTAATGTTGATTAAAAAGCAGTAGCAACATGTTGTCTATTAAAATATTAGTTACTAAAAGTAACCTTTAATTTAATCCTTAAATACCAAACAAAACAGTTTTACAACGATAATAACATTAAATATTCTAAATAAATATATCCTACAAGTTACCAAATCATATTTTGATTATTGCCAGATATAATCCAGACTTTTTCTTTTACTCGTTTATCACTTACTAAACAACACTCGCTTATTATTTCAGCTTTAAAGGCAGCACTATCCTGTAGTGTTAACACTTTCTCTTACTGCGGAATGGCAAATTTCTTCAAGCTTACAATTCTTATTAGTGTTTCAAACTGTTGACATTTTAATGGAGAAAATCACAATAACTGATAAACCTATTTAGTAAAGTCGCGTTTCCGCTCCACCGATTTTCTTCAAACTGGGAATTTTGACCACTTATATAATTCTAATTAATAGTATTTAGTTGACAGAAATGTATAGCACATTGTTGAACTAAAACAGCACTTTAAAGGAAAACATAAGCCCACTCTCCACCCAAAGTCCCCTTAAATGAATTTGACTGGAGAAATATCAAATAACAGTTATAGCTCTTTGTAAAAAGCCTATGGTCGGAAGTCGACAGTCACAGTCTCAACCCGAAAACCTAAGTGATTTACATGGTTATTCTTTTGTTAGGGCGGGCATACGCTAATAATTAGTTCTACTGCGCCAGATTGTACCTTCACGTTCTGGACCGAATATGTTGGGAAACAGCTTCCTCTCAAATAGTAAGAGTCGCTGTTTATCCTTTTTGTAACAGTCCATGTTACAGAGGCATAAACCAAGACCAGTTTTGTATAAGCCTTAGTTTGGTACCCCTAGATAATCATCAAAGATATTTTCCGTGATAGCCTGCTTTTTTGTTTTGGTCATCGACCGGTTTCGGGCGTTCGCCCATCATCAACTTACTTCTTTTCAAACAGTGTAATAACATAGATTTGCACAGAACAAGTTTAGTTGATACATGGTCTTCAAAGATTTTAGTTAAAGCCTAACTAGGTTAAGAGGTGTGTTGGTACCTGAGAGGGCAAAAACAAATGTTTCGGTCTTTAAAAGGGCATATTGTACCCTTTAAAAATGGATACATCCAACACATGGAGGTGTGTAACTTGAAGTATGTTTTTTGAAGGAGATTTTACTTAATAATTACACCCCTCTCAACCTAGTTAGGTTTAAAAAAACATTAAAAGACCATTGTATGAACTAAGTATGCTCTGTGTGCCAATGTATGTTATCAACTGTTTGACAAGAAGTACCCTGATGATGGGCGAAGGCCCGAAACCGGTCGATGACCACAAAAAGAAGCAAGCTATCTCAAAAATATCTCTGATGCTTTCCAGCTCTGCGGAACCAACCACAGCAACCCCTGGATAACAAATTGACTTTTCATGTACTGCTCAAATCATAATAACAATTACTGCCCAACAGTAGCTTTTTTTTTATTTCGTCCACAACTTTGTTTTCCGCTGTTACTAGACAACCCAGGTAAAATTCGCACAATCGTAGTTACGTATGTGTGTGTAAGTACTAGAATATTATTTTACTAAGTACAATATATAACTAAATACAATCTATACAAATATTGTATTAAGTAATACTGTAAATTACTTGCAATAAATTCATTTAAGTTATAGTAATATATACTTAACACATAGACCTCTAAAAATCTAATAAATTTCTCTTTCAAACATCCAAGACATTTTCATAAAAGTTTCTTGTAGTAAATAGATTTTGTTTTCGCTTTGCTTGGATTATTCAGTCTAGTACGTAGGTATTATGTACTAATTCCACTGATATGCCACTAAATTACTCGCGTTAAGGAGGCAGTAATCATTTTTGGTTTACATTGTCTCATAACTTATTTATGTGTTTCATCACATATTCCAGCTTTTCAGTAAATAGAAGCTAGGAAGTGTCAAAATTTGATGTTTACTAAAACTTGTTCTAATTGCTCGCTCTGACGCTGATTTCAGCGGGCATTTCATACCATTCACTAAGGACTTCGAGTTGAGACTCCGCAGTGGTATGGTATAGACTGAGGTTGTATATAAATTGAGTTTTGCCCATACTTATCCTTAAAATGATTCTTCAAAGTAGGTGTTGGATTGTTTTATTTCTGGATGTATATTTTTGGAAGCCTATTACATAAAGGCATATATTATACTAATATTCAGTTTTAAGAAAATCTGGTGTGAAACACTCATAAGACTTTCTCTCACTCCAATTTACAAGTTACATAGACTGTAGTTTTTCGAACTCAAATATATAACGCTTATTTTTATTGTAATTTATTTTACTTAATTGAACTAATAATTAGTTCGATTCCTTTTTTTTTTTATGTTGTTGCGAGAAACTAGATTTTGATTGAATAAGCTCATGCGTAGATTTCCATCTTTCAATACTTTGTGGACTGAGCCACATACATAAAATTAGGCTATACATTAATATAATGGATAGCTAAAAACTTCATGTCTAAGTAAAATTTTTTTTAACTGAATATGTTATGAATGCCTTGGAGAAAAATTTGTGGGTGTTTAACATCAATTTTATTTCGTTCCACTAGTATAAACGGCCAAATACAAAATGGCGGGCTTTTAATCTTACACTTCCGCCAAATACTCTTCTGCTTTCTGTTACAATAATTGGAATAGATTTAAAAAAAAAAATACAATAAATTTTTTCGTTTTACCATATTTAGTTATAAAACTAAGCTACGCCTTATATTATTTGTAGTGGAAGAACGAAATGGAAAAATAATAGTTTTGGAAAATAGTTTAGTAAAATAATTTTGTAAAAATTAGCTAGTTCAAATAGTGTATTTTAGTGATGGAGATAGAGCCAGGTACTACAAACTAGGTCAATGCAAATCAAGAGACAAAGGGCAAGAAACAGTTAGGGTAAAACAATAAAACTTCCTCCAGACATACCAGCATTATTTAAAAGGATTTGAACTATGAAGAGAAGACATTCCCTCAAGACAGTCTGTTTTAGACACCGAAGCAGAACACTTCAGAAATTAGTGCCAGATATAATGAGTTAAAATATAAGAGTTTATTCCAACTAATTTCAGTAAATTAATAACCATATTGCTGCGTTATTGAATAGCATTTAAATATCTTTAAAGAATATATTTAATTTAATCTACCAGTGTTTTCTTAATTATTCTTATTATTTCTCTCTCTTAAAACTTACAAACACATGCCCTTTTACTACACCGCTCGTGCTACACCAACTACTTAGTACCACAACACTTCAACACATCCACACCAATTACATTTCATATTTTATTATACGGTGCAATCCACAAAGTATTGAAAGAGTACAATAAAGATTGAAATTTACGCATGAACTAATTCAATCAAAATCTAGTTTCTCGCAAAGACAAGAAAAAGAATCAGGTATGAAACACTTTCTCTTACTGCGAAATGGCAAATTTTCTTCAAACTTACAATTCTTATTAGTCCTTCAAACCGTTGGCATTTTTATTGAGAAAAATGACAAAAAACTGAAAAACCTATTCAGTAAAGTCGCACTTCCGGTCAACCGATTTTCTTCAAACTGGGGATTTCGGCAAATTATATAATTATTTAGTTGACAGAATCGTCTAATAAACTGAAATAGCACTTTAGATGAAAACCTAACCCCGACCCTCCCCCAGAAGTCCCCTTAAATGAATTTTACTAGAGAAATGTTTCAAATAATACTTATAGCTCTTTGTATTTGTAGTTGATATTCCAAATTTAAAAAAAATCGTTTGTGCTGTTTTCGAGAAAATTACAAAAAACTGAACAAACCATCCAGTAAATTGATACTTTCGGTTGATGAATTTTGCCCGAAATCTTCATGTCTGAAGCGGTGATAGTACCTCGAAACGAGAATATCAAGATTGAGCTTCCTCAAAATTTTCATTTTTGAGATATTATTTTCACACACACATACATACAATGGATTAAAAGGACAGTGTTATAAGACAGGCAGCAAAATATCGATCGATGCGCTTAAACACAAAGACTTGTATAAGGCCCATATTAGTGGAAAGACGCAGACTGACTGAAACAGACTGGAAAGTGAAGATAGAAGAGGTTAAAGCGCATATGGGAATTAAACTGCAGTTAGACTGGCAACTTAGGACAATTTACTAGTGAGCTACCATAAAGCACCAAAGTCTTATCTAAAATGAAAACTGAGACTCTTAACCGAACACAGATGGGAAGAAGATTGGAGAAAACCTCAAAAAGACAAGACAAATGCATGACTAAATTCAAGATACTCACGAAACTATACAAGATAGGAGAAAGTTAAGTCACCTAGGGCTAGACTACAAAGCTACACAAAACCTGACAGGATATGGAAGATCTAAAGACTATCTACATGGGTTTCACATTACTGAAATCCGCACTGCATACGTAACAACGGAACTACACGGAATCACTTGATCTACGACTGACCACTACTAAAAAAACTGAGAACTAAGATGATCCGAAAAATAGTCACAACAGGAAACACCTGGTCAGCAAGAAGAACCTGGAGATCAGACTGAATAGTATTTGCCATCTTTTAAAAAAATTCATAAATAAAATATGTATGGACATATTTTAACTTAATTTAATCAATGAGTGATGAAGTATTTTACCTAATATGTTGTACATCATATGATACATAATGTAACGTTTACTTCCCATTTAACAAGGTTAGTGTTGGTTGGAAAAAAAAAAAACAAATACACAAACAGACCATTTTGTAAAAACCACTTTTTTTGACTTAGGGGACTACAAAACGTGTATTTCCGGTGAAAATTCATTCTCCTCTTACTACTATCAGTAAGAGAAAATGTAAAAATACAGAAGAGATAAGTGATAGAAAAATAAATCATATAGAAAGGTTTTTGACTGCGAACATCCAATTACAAGTGATAGAGAAAATGCCGATGAGTTTTTGGTTCCTTAACTTATAACTTGTTACCCCGTAAGGAGTGAAAATCAAAAAATTATTATTGCTACTAAACGGCAGTAATGCTCTAATTATTGGAAATTTTATACAAAAGGAAATTTTTAAACGGCAATGTTGCCTAGTGGTGTTAAAAATATTTCAAACAAGTTCACAAGGTATTTAATGGAATCCGAAGATTCATAGGACTCACAGAGCGGAGAAGCAGACATTAAGTGAAACTAAGTTAGTTACTCACCACTTACGCCAGACTAGGAAAGTAGAGTTCGATTCATTTATGTAAATAGAGCGACAGCTGAAGAGTTTTACTACAATACAACCATCAGAGACATTTTCTGTGGTAGCCTGCTTCATTTTGTGGTCATCGACCGGTTTTGGGCGTTCGCCCATCTTCAGGATGCGTTTTTCAGACAGTGTGATAACAGAGACTTACACAGAGCAAATTCAGTTTACACACAAGTGTAATCGATGACCACAAAATGAAGCAGGCTACCACGGAAAATGTCTCTGATGTTTTCCAGCTTTGCGGAACCAACCACCACAACTACTACAATTACAACCAGTCAGCAATCCATCTACTACCTTTTTACTACTCAGCCAGTCTGTATCTTTATTATTCTCTCGCTGCCTAACTTCTATTAACAGTGTGAAGTCCTTACATTTTGTTTTCTCTTTATTGTACAGTGATCTGCATTTAATCTAGTTTATTTCTTATCTCATTTCTCCAAAATCCATTCTCACTTATTCTCTCTCTCTCCTTCTCACATCCATTATTAGGTATTTGGTCGGGAGTATATTTAAGGATTCTTTCATAACAACTTTTCATCTTATTACATATTTCATTAGCCCTGTGCTATAATTAATGATGTAAAAATTAGAAAATCGATATATATATTTCTTTTTAATTTTTTTTTAAATATTGAATTTTTTCATAAAACATGTGCAACCAATTACAAAATGGCTAAAGTCGGGAATAAATCCCCCCACCCCACCCCCCAGTTACCTTTTCATATTTATTCTTATCGGAATGATGAAATTTTTTCACAATAAATATGTGTAGTATGTGAGTTGAGAGTATGGAGTTGCAAAAAAGCAAAGTGCCTTCAATAAGTAAGTAATTTTGCAATTGTATATTCTACTTAGAAAAGTATGTGTGTAGGAATAAATCGAATCTATACAGAACAGTGATCCGAGCAAGCTGGACTGTCGTAGGGGTTATTTATTTTTTTTTTTCTATTCTTATTCCAATTAAAAAACGGAAATAACAAAAAAAGTGAATTGTTATATTATATTTATTAACTTCGCCTTGCGCTCACTTTTTCTACACTTACGAGCCTACTAATCCCTACCAAAACGGAAATAGCGTATTAAACATAAAATATAGTTTAATTGATGGCTATAGGTTAGAAAAAAAACTGTACAATGCGCTAACCCAACTTGTTCCCAACTTGTGGGATGCGAACCGCTTGAGGGAGAGCAAAAATTATACTAATAATAGCGAAAAACGGTACAAAAGGGTTTATTTTACACCCATTCATTTACGGAAAGCTTTATTTCAATATTGTAACAACTTCATTTCTGTTGTGGTTATTTACGGTCAGGTCCTCGATGGTCGCTTTAACAAATCTTGGGAATGAATCTGATGTGAAAACCTCATACGACTCTATCTCAATGCACACATTGGAAAATTTTTGTATGTGTTACACTTTGATATATAATTTGTGTTAAAATTTTTATTTTGCACGCATATTCTTGCATGGTAAGTAATAGTTATGTCCAACCTTCCGGATGGGGACACACACCTTAACATTCTCTGGAATTGCCTTACTTCTCTTAACATTCTTAAGAAAATTCTGTTTCAAATGGTGCAAACCGCTTGAAATTTGCAATATTATAGCCGAATTTGCAATATTAACGCATTTCACAAAATCGTGACCAAAAACGTGACACAAAATGGCTTACTTTTATATATATGGAATAGATATATTAAAGTTTAGAGTCATTCTTCGAAAGAAGTTACCGCAAAGCCCGTTCCTATTAATGAATATAAAGTGCTGGAGTCTTTCTGAGCCACCTTGTCTTCTACATGAAATTTTTTATTTATTTTTAAGTCTTTTTATTTGCTTCAAGTGTGTACAACAAGAAAAAATGCACTACAATATCAATTATTATTCAAGACAACACCATGGTAATTACCGTCGGTGGAGCCGTTAAAAGCAATAGATAATACAAAAATATAAGAAGAAATTAATTATTTCTAGAACAAAATTAATACATCACTGGCAAATAAGGCAAAAAATCAGAGTAAACTAAGAAAAAAAAAAATTTCTTATTCATAACTTATAGAATAAATAAATTACCTGATCACAGAATAATAGACGCACAAATCACTATAAACAATGGATTATAGTAATATAACTAGTTTCAATAAATTTATTCAATTATTTAGGGCAAATACTGTTATAGGCAGGTTTACAATATAACCAATCTTCCGCACCATTCTTCACCATTTAACAGAGCATTCATCTCCTCTCCGGAAAGTTGCTGCTTATCAAAATATTTTGTTCTGATTTCTATTAACTTCGAACATACGGCATTGAAATGATAAGTCCCGTCTAGCACATCTTCATTACATAATTGGCAATAATTATTTTCGTCACAATTTTGCAAGTAACGAGGGTTTTCCTAAAATTAATGTTGCAGCTCGTGCCCTTTATAATCCAACGCATCTCACCCGAGAGAGAGACCGCTCTGCAGATAGTGTCGCTTATCCAAATCAAACCTTAAATCTCTGTATAATTCTAGATGAAATAGGATGAATGGCTTTTGACGAAGAAAGACAAAGAATATTGTTGCGGTTGCATCGCAGATCTGGAAAGCATCAGAGATATTTCCATGATAGCCTGCTTCTTTTGGACATCGTCCGGTTTTGGGCGTCCGCCCATCATTAGGATGTGTGTTTTCAAAACAGATTGATAGTACAGACTTGCAAAGAGCAATTCAGAGTATATAAACTGAATTTGCTCTGTGGGATATATCTCTAATATCTCGGAAAATACCTCCGAAACTACATTTCTACTCCACGCATAACGGCACAAAGGAGTTAGGGAAAGAAGAACAACAATAATTACATTAAGCTATATTTATTTTTAAAGCTATATTATTATTATTATTAGTAAAGCAAATTTTATCCAATGTTTTTTTAATAAAATTAATAATGAGGAAAATGCATTGTTGTATTAAAAGTCTAATTATTATATTTATCTTCAAGTGAACCTGATTAAAAAAATAAAAACTAGGATCCGTGAAACAAGCTCAAGGATCATATTAAAATTATTAAGTGCCACATTGGACCAATTGCATTCAAGATATTAGTTTAAAGTTGATGAATAATTATTGTACTCTAATTAAAAGTTAATGTGGGTAACATTTTTTAAAAATGTTTTAGGGATATGTGGGGGTGAGGAAAAGGGACTCCCAATAAATCATAAGAGTGTAATCAAAGGGTGCGGGTGAAAAAAAAAGGTTGGGAAACACTGCGCTAGGGTGTGGGAGTCTATTTCCGACTTTTACCTAACAAAATATGTAACGAAATTTTTTTTAATATTTTATTTTATAAATTAGGTCCTTCCAGAAAGTGAGAATTAAAATCCCGAGTATTATTGGTGTATGAATAACATATAATTTTTTTTTGCACTATCGAATCTGTTTTTCTACGTTTCTGTTTTATTTTCTTTTATATCTTGCACATAACTTAATAGTTAAGGGAACCAAAAAAAATCTCCATTTTTCATTTTTAAAACTTGAACAAATAATTCTAGTTGCAAATTTATGCTTCATTATTAATAAATTTAACCTCAGTTTATTATAAGGTCTCACCCTGAAGATCTTAATGTTTTAAGAAAGAAATATTTTTCTAGAATTTTGCTAGGAGACCCATATGCGAATATTCTAATATAGAGATACTAGCCTCCTCCGCTGATGGGTTGATTTTTTTGTGAATGATTTATACCTTGATAACATTTTAGATCTTTTAAAAAAATTCTGGAAACGCTCCAGTGATAAGAAGAAGTAGAATTAGATATAGAGCTTGTTTCAGATGGAGATGATTTGTATGACCTTCTGTCAGACAAGGAAATTTAAAAGAGATTGCATAAACAGAATGAGAATCTGGTGTTGAAGTTGCACCTAAAGAATCAGAAGTGGAATATACTTCATTTCTTCAGACAGAAATAGGGGACATCCTTCAAAAAGAGAATATTCATTGCTAAATATTTAGAATACAGCTATTCTAGTCCTAATCTTATCTTGACGTACCTAATTTTAATTGGGCTTCATTATAATTAAACTCATCATAGCACCTGTATCATAGCATCGAAGCATGCTAAAAACATAAATCCCAACTGAGAAATTATTAGATGAATTATATATATTTATTGCTCAAATTTAGGAGTGATTTAAAGTATATTAATATGGGATTTAATTTGGATAATATACCTGAAAAATGAGATAATAAAAATTCTGAACCAGCTATATTTTCGGAAAATATGCCAGCTTTGAAATTGTTTTAAGCAAAATTATTTAGAAACTGAAATTAGTGAGAACTTTTTTTAAAGTTCTCGAATGAATAAGTTAAAAAACAAAGCAATTGAAATGTTATATTGACAAATCATAATCAAATTTTAATATAATAATTATTAAGGTACCTTATTGTCTGCGTTATTACTACTTTATTGTCAAGAATTGTCAATAGTTGTCAACATTTTCTGGAAATTTACTAAAATTTCAGAATCACTATTTTAAAATGTTTACAAACATTGCCAGATGTCTTTACTTTCTAAGAATATAGTTACAAAAATCGTCACCAGATGCCAACACTTGCTCGGAATTTGCCGCCACCATTTCTAAATGTTAACAAATATTGGCGCTAAATGCCTTCACCTCCGGGTAGTTAGAAAAGAGAGGGTTTTAAAAGGGATATACTCTGCGACCTGAAAGATCTATTGTGCCCTTCGGAGCCTTCTCAGTGGACTCTCGGCCTCCAAGCAGTCTTCTCTAGCTACAGATAACACTGCCCATCATGAACAGAGATTGTAGAGGCTTCTAGGAATAGAAAATCTAAAAGCAGCATGCTGGATTCGATCCCGGGGCCTTCGCGTTGCTAGTCCAGCGCGCTAGCACAGAGTTAATCCCTTCCTTCTCCCTTAGCTTACGCCAATTAACTAGGGACGGATACCCTAGATTTTGTACTATTTGTCCTTGCCTGTAAAAGGGTAGAGTGTATGTAGTTTAAGTGTATTGTGTCAGCGCCCGCTCTAGCGGTTACATCGCCACGGGCAAAAAGACAAATTGTCGCCCCTTAAGAATATATACACTACCGATTAGAAGTTTGGGATCAGTTAAAAAATTGGGTCTTGAACTACTTCACTATATTCGATCTTGTCCAATTGATATTCTTGCCACATCAAGTCCCCAATAGTTTCGTTCGCTGGAAGTTGAATAATGGCAATGAAAACCAATATTTTTAATAAATCTATGAGATTCTGGCTGAAGATTTTATCGACGTAAAGCAGCTCACCTCTAAAGATATGCTATAGAAAACTTGTGAAGTTTTTGGATGGTTCTGACATTCCTTTTAACTGGGTGGCTCTTGTGAGAAAAATGCTTTATCTATAGCAGCGCAGGAAAATGTTGGGTGGCGCAGCATGGGTCGTGGTCTCTAATAACTTAAAAAATCGTTCTCTAAACTGACGTCAATGAAGTACTCAACTCTTCATATAACATCCTCTGTAGATTGATGTGTCCCTTGGCTAATGGTAGTTCATTGTAACTATTAGGTGCAATATCATTAAAACCAGATTGATAGCTCAAATTAGAGTAGCTAGTGATCGTCATCCCAAGATTTTTTATAATGGAATAGATCCTTTTTTGATCGTAAAAGAGTTGCTTTACTTGTGCGGGGGGCAACAATGATAATATGCACTTTATTTTGGAATGCCAGTATTATAAATGTTTGAGAAGGCGGTTGTTAAATAGGTATTTACCTCCACACAGTTCTTATGTTTTTGCTAACTTACTAGATATAGAAAATAAAGAAAAGTTAAACCTTTTATTTTATCTCTGAGGCTTTCGAGGAAATCGTATACATAGGTTTGTAAAGATACTGCTTTATTAATCAAGTATTTAGTATTATTTTATAATTTGAAGATTAAGCTGTAATGCTTATCACGTTTCTTCTTGTGATGTTTGTATTTTTTGTTCAGTTTTCAGCAGAGGTCAGCCTCTTGCTATAGAAATGTATAGTTTCTTTAGGCAATAAATAAATAAATATTGAATGAAATTTCTCACGTGTGGCGTAGGGAGTTGGCGGTCCCAGCGCCCATCCATAGGATGCAAGCAGCCTCTCGCAAGCGTAACTCTTGCATGCAGCTACTTGGGGAGCAGCGTCCCCACGGGTCACATAGCTCAGTACACCATGCACATATTCACCAGAACAGTACACTTACGAACACACTACACACCCTACACAACAGACAAAGGCATTATCAATACACACGCTAGGGCTACCGACCCTAGTAAGGCCAGTGGCCATGGGGAGTAAACCCCTTAAAAAAATCCTGGCCCTCCAGGCTGGGGGTTGAGCGTTGGGTTGACCCCCCCACCTTGTAAAAAACTACCGTTCCGAAAACTGAATTAAAGAAAATGGATGAATACAATGGCAATAGACAAAGGCGAACCCAACGGAAAAAATCACAATGGAAAAAATATGACATTTCATTAGCCACATGGAACGTAAATACGATGCTAAGACCGGGTAGAATGAAAGAAATTACCGACGAATTGATTAAGTTTAAAATTGATATTGCTGCGCTGCAGGAGACAAGATGGAAAGGAAATGTAAGGATCGACAAGAAAGAATACTCTATTCTTTACAGTGGTCCGGAAAGCAGAACTGTACAAGCTGGAACTGGATTTTTTTTTTTTTTTTTATTAATGATAAACTAAAAAAGTCAATGCTTCATTTTGAACCAATATCAGACAGACTATGTAAATTAAGGATCAAGGGTAGATTTCGAAATATATCCATATTTGCGATTTATGCTCCAACGGAAGACGCTGAGGACTCTATCAAAGAAGAATTTTATGATTGCCTTGGAAGTAGTATAGAAAAAGTTCCCCGATACGATACTCTGATACTGATGGGGGAATTTAATGCTAAAATTGGCAAAGAAGAGACCCTAAAAAGAGTCGCAGGAAAATATTCGTTACACGATTCAACTAGTGAGAATGGCATGTTGTTGGCTCAATGCGCCGAAATGTACAAGCTACATATTAATTGCACAAGTTTCCCGCATAAAATTATACATATGGGAACTTGGAAAGCACCTGGGAGAGATATAGTGAATCAGATTGACCATGTGTTGATTTCAGCGAGGCACTCGTCTGATATTGATGTTCGAAGTTTACGCGGACCTAACTGTGACTCGGGGTTTTCTGGTGAAGGCTAAACTAAGACAAAAATAGCCAAAGTTGAAAGACCAAGAGTACTGTCAAAAGAACGAAATGGTGCACTGATAAATTAAAGATGTCTGAAGTATGCAAAAAGTATCAAGAAAGCATTGACAGGGAAATGGAAAAGGAAATAAGTTTAGAAAATTATAAAAATATGGAAATTGATACAAAATGGAAAGGGGTGAAGGAAGTAATACGAAGAGCAGCAGAAGAAACTATAGGAAAGACAAAAACCGGAAAAAATGAAGAGTGGTTTAATGAAAGATGTAAAAACAGTATAGAGAAAAGAAATCAGGCCAGTTTGAAACTACTACAAAGACACACCAGACAGAATTTGGAGGATTATAGCGCCAAAAGAAGGGAAGCAAAAAGAATTTGTAGAGAAGAAAAAAGGAAATCGATTAACAAGCGCTTAGAAAATATTGAAAACCTGAACGGCGAACATAATACCAGAAAATTCTATAAGGAGTTGGACTGGTTTAGAAAGGGATACCAGCCTAAGATTAATGATTGTAGGAGTAAAACTGGAGAGATATTGCAGAGTGAGAGGGAGGTGATGGATAGATGGACTGAGTACTTCGCTAGGCTGCTGAATGTGGACCTGGATGACGTGGACAATGCTGAATTTGATATTAATGAGGAGTCTCGCTGGCAGCCGCAACCTCTGATAGAGGAGCCGGATAAAGATGATGTTTTATTTGCTGTCTCAGATTTAAAAAATTGTAAAGCTCCTGGCGAAGATGGACTGGTTGCCGAATTAATCAAAAACAGTTCTGACAAAATGCAGAATTATATATATGAGCTGATCAGAGAGATATGGAGGAAGGAGGAAATGGCAACCGATTGGAAAATGGGCTCATATGTCCTATCTTTAAAAAAAATTGCAAGAACCAATGTGAAAATTACAGAGGGATAACTCTGCTTGGGGTGCTTTATAAGGTTCTTTCTAGTATAATTCTTAAAAAGTTAACAAAGTACGCGGAAGAGATTCTGGGAAACTATCAATGTGGATTTAGAGGTGGACGGAGTACTACTGACTAGATATTTGTGCTCCGACAAACAATGGAAAAATGTTTTGAATTCGATGTCGACTTACACCTCTTATTCATTGTCTATAAACAGGCATTTGATAGCGTTAAGAAAACAGCGTTACTGAGGATACTGGCCAAAAATGGCGTTCCTCAAAAGCTGGAGAATTTGGTGAGAATGTCCTTGGAAAATACATCCGCTAAAGTTATTGTTGGCAACAAGGTTGGCGATACACATCCGCTAAAGTTATTGTTGGCAACAAGGTTGGCGATACATTTCATGTACAATCTGGAGTGAGGCAGGGAGATGCACTTTCAGCTACCTTATTTAATATCGCTCTGCACGATGCTGTGAAAGATGCAGTCAAACATGGCACTGTTGTTGAATAAACATGGCAAATATGTGCATACGCTGATGACCTTGTTATTGTGGCCAGAAGCGAAGCAGCATTAAAGGAGGCAAGCGAAATAATAATAAACAGTGGTACCAGAGTGGGACTTGTCATTAACGAAAATAAAACAAAGTATTTAAAGATGTCATCGGCAGAGTACAGGAGGTCCGTTAGGAATATCGAAATTATGAATTTTAGATTTGAGGGTATTTCTAATTTTGTTTATCTGGGATCTTTAGTAAATAATGAGAATAAGGTTAATGTTGAAATTGACCGCAGAAAAATGGCAGCCAACAGAGCTTACTTTGCAAATCTAAGATTACTCAGGTCGAAATTGCTCTCCAGAGCAACAAAACTAAGGCTTTATAAATCCCTTATTAGGCCAGTTGTCACGTACGGGGCTGAAGCATGGTGTTTATCACAGATCGACTGTTGCAAGCTGGCTGTATTTGAAAGAAAAGTTATAAGAAGAATTTGTGGTGCGACGTTTGTGAATGGCCGGTGGAAATGCAAAACGAATGAAGAGATGGATGCCCTATTAAAAAAGGAAACAATATTAATTTTGTTAAAACAAATAGACTGACATGGGCTGGACATGTGGCACGATTGGAAAGGGAGAGAATGCAAAATAAAGTACTAGAAATGGAGTTGTGCGGGAAGAGAAGAAGAGGAAGACCCAGAAGCAGATGGAAAGATGAAGTTGATAGGGACGCTAGGAAGTTGGGGATAAGGAATTGGAGGCATGAGGCGCAGGACAGAGATAGATGGAAAAAATTAATTCAGCAGGCTAAGGGTCGGACGGACCTGTAGCGCCAGGGAGTAAGTAAGTAAGTACGAAATTTCTCACGAAATTTTTCAAGGAATTGGACCAGCCATTTCAAGAGATTTTGAAGCTGCTTTGAAAAATATATCAAATACAATATTCAATCAAATACCAACAAATGAAATTAACCCGTAAATTTTATTGACAAGATTTAGATAAAAGTTCTTGAACTATATATTGGTAGTTGCATATAAATGTTATAAAAATAATGATTATATAATAATTTGAATCTATCCTTCAATAGTCTTAAATTTCTCATTTTAACATTGTATCTACATTATTACATAAGATAATATTAATATTCGCAGCCCTCTATAGCTTTCTAGCTGTAAAACAAATGTAAAAAATCTGAACCCTCTCTTGAAAAAGAAAGGAGGAAAAGATATCATGTCAAGCATTATTCCAGAAAAATATCTTGGCAAATAATAAGCCAAGAATTATCTTAATAGCTTGCGCAAGAAATATAATGTAGAAAAAAGATAAATAAATATTTGAATTTTATTAATATAACTAATATATTCATTTATTTCTAGTTTAAAAAATGAAGTGAACGTTTTTTTTTTCAATTATAATGTAGGTCTAAGTAATTTTTTCAGTTTTTGTGATTTTCTCCATAAAAACACCGACGAATTTTATTAAATTTGGTGCACTAACTATAGTTTGTCGATTACAAATTTGAAAACTGGAGTAACAGAAACTTGTGTGAATGCTTCACACCAGATTTTTTTTGTTTTCTAATTAATACAGCAACTAATTAAAACTAGTATATTTGTAGTTATAAATATGGCCGCCAGATAACAACACCTACTTAGAAATCAATTTTATTTATGGTTATATAGTTTGCCACTAGGTGTCACTACACTAAGTTTTTTTGGGGATTCCATTACGCTAACCACTTCCTTAAACTATTGAAAATGGTTTACATCATAGGATGGCGCTGTGATCGGGGTGGCAAATTTTGGAACTACAATTCTGTACAATTGTACAATTCTGAAATCTTATGCTATCTAACGGCAAATTTTGGAACTACAATTCTGTACAATTGTACAATTCTGAAATCTTATGCTATCTAGCGGCAATTATTTGAACTACTACAAATTCTAGATTAAGTAAGTGCTGTTACCTGGCGGTTAATTCAGAAACGTTAATTTTATTCGTTTTTAACTATTTTTCCTTTTTTTTCAGCTAAAATGTAAAATTTGAATTTTTTTTGTTTGTTGTATAAGAACAATCCTAATTTTTTAGTACAAACTTCATTAGAACAATTACATTCTTAAAGCAGTTAGAAAAAAAAAAAATTATATTTGTTCCTTAGCTAATTATTCAATTATTTGTTAAAGGGGGACAATTGGGACTCTAAAATTAATTAAGTTATTTTCTCTCTTTCTTATTAAGTTACATGTATTTATTATATTTAATACCGATTTAAAATATTCTTCCAAATAATTGTGAAGGGTGTTCTATCCTGAGACTTAAATTGTCCTGCAAATTGCCGTCTCGAGCATTGCTACTGGATTGATAGAGAACTTGCTATCGTACAATGGAATCTTATTTAGGTAAATAGTGTAATCCTAACCTCCTTTATTTATTTGTAATACATATCCACTAACCGTTCGTTTGCAAGTGAATTATACAATAAAGGAATGAAGGGTGATTGTTTTATACCTCTTTTTCCTAAATCGCGGCAGTAGACTAAATAAATTTAGGGATGTCAAATCTAGACTATGAGGGAAAATGCAGACTTTGTCAACAGAACATTATTTTGATTAGGAACATAATTTTTTTCTTGTACAAACTTTATTTGAATCTTATTTTTCACATTATTTGTTTGTCTCAAAAGTTTTATTTTCGGGACTTCATCAGTCATCAGTTACTTTAGCGGTACTTTAGAGAAAAGCATATTGCTAATCAGTTATTTTAGAGATACTTTAGAGAAAAGGATATTGTTATTTTTCCCTCAGAAAAATCTGACAAATAAAAGTGATAAGAAATTATATGTATAGATATTATTCAATGTTTAAAGAAAATCGTTGCAGCCAATTTCGAAAAAATCACGAAAAACTGAAAAAAAATATTCAGTAAATTCGCACTGTCAGATGGATTTTGCCGTCTGTGCAATCCAAAAGGTAAATACTGGCAAATTGAATTTTAATTAACTTGTTATGTTCTTAATTTGTTTGCAAAGTTAACTTTTGCACTTCTATCAGTAAAAAAAATTAGTTATTTACTAAAATTCTTTAAATAAACGTACAGTTACATTGTAATAAGAATTTTCCAGTAACATGATTTATGCATAATACCCCTCCCCCCCTATTTAAATGGTACCTTTTAAAATAAATACTTTATTAACATAATGCACCTCGAAGGATACCTTTATACCAGATAACTACCCGGAGCCCTTCTGCGGTTGCCCAGGAGCCTCATTCACGCTTCTATAAAGGAATGGATAGAAGACTAGACTCTGGCTGGGAAAGAACGCCAGAGCAGAGGCAGGCTAAAATTTTTTGTTAAGATATTTACCTACATTCACCAGGGATCTACTGAAATCATACCATCTCTCTACAACATCCTCCATTCCTTAAAGTAGACATATTTGCATCCACTCAGCCCTTAGTGTCATCATCCTACATAATTTCCCCTGCTAATTCCCTTTCCTCCTATCTATCTATTATTCCCAATAATCCGATGACATTCCAATAATGTTTAAATTTTAATTTATTAAAAAATTTTTAATTAAAAATTACATATATATATAAAAATATACATATTTTTTATATTTGTCCTGCTTCTTAGTCCCTTCACTACCAACAATTCCTAACGAGATATAAGGATAATAGCGGGTCTACTAACAGGGCATTGCAGGCGGCTGAATAGGCACAACCCCATTTACTACTAGCAGACAACGCGTTATGCCGTTTCTGCAGGGCCGAGGAGGGAACTTCGGCACATGTCCTTTGTGTGTATGTGAGTCGGCCTGGCAAGGACAAGGTTTCTTCAACTCGGGATACCAATCCCGAAACCATGAGCTTCATGACGGAGCCACTTTCAGCTTTGCTAGGCTTGATTAAGGGGCGAAGCTGACGGATGTCATACCTAGGAGATCCGCAATAGACCTCTCAATGAAGGTCGCAGTGGAAGGCCCTCCCCCACCCAATCTGACATAATATACACTTTGCCCTTTGAGAAACAATTTACCTCTTGGATTTGTTAGTAATTCACAGAGAATAATTTCTTTCAAATTATTGATTGTGTTTATAGATTAGGACTTTGTACTATTTGTCAAAAAATCATATTCTTACTACTTACTTTTACTTATTTTACTTTTACTTTTTATTCTATTTTATTTAATTGGGATTAGTTTACTCCTTGAGCTTCACAGTTTACGAGTATATCTTCACGGTTACGAGTATATCTTCACGATTTACGAGTACATCTTACGGCAATGTTGAATTTTCCTTTTTTGAATTAATACAAAATGGACAAAGTTAAAGAACTGATTGTTGCTACCAGAAGTGCAATTTGAACTTTATATAAAATAGGGAATTCAGAACGAAAAATAACTGAACTTAAAATTTAAAAAAATAGTGTTCACCGTGCTATCAAACGGTTTAAAAAATATGGTAATCATGAAGATTTACACTTCTCCAGGAGACCAAAATCAACAACCACAGGTGAGGACAAGTTCATTATTTTATGTAGTAAAAGAAACAGACGACACACAGCTCTAAAAATCAGAGGGGAAGTTATTAAAACAAGTTCGAGGCCATTTCTGTCTCAACTGTTCAAAGGCGACTTCATCAAGCGAACTTAATACAAATAGTTGCAACGCTGAAACCATTATTAAAGGGTGCAAACAAGAATAATCGTTCAGAGTGGGCTTGAAATACCAAGACTTTACAATGAAAGGTTGGAGGAACCTTTCAGCTCAAAAAAACTAGATCCACAATGCATAATACCCGCCGTTATGCACAGAGAGGGCTCGGTCATGGTTTGGGGATGTTTTTCAGGCTATGGAATAGGTGATCTCGTCCGTATTGACGGGATAATGAAAAAAGAAAATTATAAAAGCTTTTCAGAAAATCACGCCTTACGCTGCGGACAGCGATTGATTGGGGAAAAAATCATTATGCAGCAGGACAGTGATCCTAAACATACTTCCAAATTATGTAGACAATATCTTAAGGAAAAAGTAGATGAAAAATATCTGTCAATATGGTCTGGCCGTCGCAATTTCCGGTCTTGAACCGAATTGAACTTTTGTGGGATTGTACAGTGTGTGGAGTAATATTGAATTCGAAACAATCAATACATTGATTGAGAGAATGCCTTGAATTATAAGAGAGGTAATTAAGCGGAGAGGTGGTCATTTTGATGAAAAAGCCGTTTAGTCGAAATTTATTTTTGGGAAAGATTTACACTTTGTAATGAATCGCTTATATTATTGTATATAGATTAAATATAACATTTTTGAATTGCTGACATTTTATTTCATTCATAACAAATCATTAAATTAACAAAAATAAATATAATACATTTTTATTCTATGTGGTCCAAACTTTTTACCAGCAATATGTTTTTAAGCAAGTCTATGCATGTTCAAACACAAGCTGAAGCAGCACTCTGTTTGCGTGCTAATGCTATTCTGTTCAAAGAAGTATATGCTTGTTCAAACAAGTTCAAGCATCGTCCTTTACAAATTCTGCGATAATTTTTCAATAATAAAGTAAATATTTTTAGCTTTAATACATAAGCTATATAAATACGCCACGCACTATAAATTTTTAGCGAACGAAAAAATCGATTAGTGAAATTTGAGTATTTAACACAAAAATATTTTTCCCACGCTTACAGCCAAAATGGCGCCCCGGACAAATGTCCGGGTTGCCCGCCCCTAGAGCGGGCCCTGATTGTGTAGTGTTCTGACGAAGTACATGGAGTACTGAGCTGAGGTAATCTCCCCAAGTAACTGCATGCAATTTTATTTAATATTTGCAACTTTATGTTAAACATTAAGATTTCTAAGTTTCTTCAAAGATTAAGACATTAAGATTTCATATAAGTCTGTTTAATATGCCACTTTTGTAAAATGCAGTATTTTGTTCCCAGTGTTCTTTCATGGATTCTTCATATCAGTTATTTTCTTGAAATCGATTATCGCTCCAGACATTTACGCAATTGTTCCGGTTAATTTTTTTTTTTCGTACTGTGATATGTAAATTTATTAATTCACTTTATTTTTAGGCTATTCCTTCAAGCTGTGTCTCCGATTTTAAAATACCAAAATTTGGAATTATAAAAATAAAAATTTTAAGGTTTAATTTTTCTTTGCTCCTTTTTCATTGACATATTATTTTGTATATAATTTCAAGAATTCTAATTTCCATTTTCTTTGAAAACTTCCCATCTCTTTGTTCTAAATATTAAAAGTATCATCGCATTAAACAGGAAATTACTTTTAACTTGGCTAAATATTATTACTAGTTTCAAGTATTTCAATAATATTTGAGTTTTAGTTTACATTAAACACTTATAAAACGATAAGAATCAGATTTTACAATTTTCTGTCACGAAAAACAGATTTAAGAATTCTTAGCTCAAACCATAGCTACAAATATTTTATCATAAATAAATTATTAGAATTCTCTTTGAAAGTTTTGTTTTTATTTGCTAACTTGGAAGCGAGATTAAATATTCATTGGTTTTGTTCTACCATTATATTAATTGTGTACAATTCTGTCGATATGTTGATTACAAGTGAGTCTGCGTCAAACGTAACTCAAAGCTGAGTAGGAAGAAATAATGATTTAAAGAAATGAGAAGGAAGGCATAAAATTAATTAAATGTTTAAGTTTTTGTTACTAATAATATGACCCAACCAATATGTGAAAAAGTATGATAAGTTTTATTTGTAAGAAACAAAGTTTAATAAAAAGAAGATAAGTCATTAAACTTAATTTTTTAAATATTCAAGTTCTTAAAACTAAAAACGGTAAACATATTGAAATAAATAGTATCTAGTATTTTATGCGTCGTAGCATGCATATTTATAGATAAATAAATATTATGTAATTAGATTGATTTGTTTAAATATTTAAATTTACATTATTAGGACCAAATTAATATGAAAATTGAAACACTTTTTGAATGAAGTGAGATATAAACTGAAATAAATAATTTTTAAAAAATTAAAAGTTATTTATTACAATAAGTAAACCGTATCTATAAAATGAAAGTTTAACATTACCTACTAGAGGATTATCAATTTTACAAATTTAAATATTATCGATTTATATAATAGTTAACTAATGGAACATATTTAATCAGATTTACGTTTATGATAATTTAAAGGTGATTTTATGTTTTATTAGTAACGATGAAACAAAAAAAACAATGCATATATATGGTGATTTGTGAATATGTAATGTAATCTAAAACAAAAAGAACATAAAGACTCACAAATTTTGGTTACTAATAAGACTTGATACTATTGATTAACTTATGATACTTTTATATCAAGTGGAATGGCATAAGAAATGAAGCATAAGCAGAAAGCAGAATTATTTTTGATGGCGCCATATTGCAAATAGATCACAGTAAACTTGTTTTTTTTTTTCAACTTTTACTGCATCTTTAAAGGTACGCTATTTCTGATAATTCCATTACATTCATTAAAGTCAGCTTGCTAAGCTGAATAACCTTGAATAACCTTGCAAAATCATTGCTATAAATTCAATTCCAAGTCTCCATTGGAGAAATTTTAGAACGTTTGTGTCATTTTTTATTGTTATGAGAAAGTCATACAAATCTTTTTCATCCTAGGTTTCATTTTTACAGGGAATACCGCCTTATTTTGCTAAAATATTTTTTTTAGAGGAAATACTGTAAACACTATAATTGTAATTATTAAATAAAAAAGTAAGTATTTGCTTCTGATCTTAGGTTTGTTAATACTCCACAAGTTGGAAGGACTTAAACCTTCCCAACTTGGGCATATTCTGATTCTATTGCGCTAAAGGCTAAGTAGCTTGGAGTTACGTTTGACAGAATTGTACACCAAGCCAACGTGACATTTGGTTTTGTGGGAGAAATTGGGGCTTACGCCCCAAGTTTGACTCTCTGGTTTCATACCAGATGGCTATATACCAGACAAAAGCACTGCAGTAAGGGGTGGCGGAAAGGCTGGGCAGGATCCAGAGGCAAGGCAAGCATACTTGGGTTTCTCGGAGCCATGAGAACCCTCAGAGTGCGGTGTTAGAAGTCCTTCTCAACTTACCACCTCATCCCTGGTGAAGGAATGTCGAGAGGCATTGTCGAGACTCTCCAGGCACAACAAGGTACAGCTGTTGTGGGTGCCTGGACATGCAGGGGTTGAGGGTAATGAGAGGGCTGATCAACTGGCCAGGAACGGGGCCAACACTCCGTTCATTGGTCCAGAGCCGGTCCTGGGAATAACTGGCGGAGCAATTCGTGCAGCGATTAGAGAGTGGGGTCGCAGTAAGCATGAAGAGCTCTGAAGGAGAAACCCAAGTGTTATACACAGTAAAAGGATGATGCCAGGACTGTGTAAACGAAGAACCCAAATGACTCTTAGTCTGAGTAGGAGCCAGATTTCTCTGGTGACGGGACTATTTACGGGTCATGGTAGGTTCAGGAAACATCTTACAAGGTAGGACTCATTCGAGCGGAACCCTTGTGCAGACTATGTCAGGAAGAGGAGGAAACGGCCTCCCACCTGTTGTTCGTTGCGTTGCAATAATCAAATGAGGTATGAAACCTTTGGTACTTTGCGACCTGAGGAGATAGTAGCTCAAAATGACCTGGTGGTGAAGGTCCTCAAACTCCTTAGGGAGGGAGGGTTTGTCTACTAGGAACTATCGGGGGTGGCACAATAAGCCTCTGTTGGCTGCAGTGCCGGGATATAGCCCACCCGAATAATAATAATAATAATAATACCACCATCAAAGCGAAGCTAGAATGGGAATTCTAAGCTCTAGACATGGTATTGCCAATTAGAAGTTAGAGACAATTAAGACCGACTATCTACTTGGTATGCCAACTGGTAGGATGAATTCAAGATTTAATTTCGATAGCAATTTCCACATTATAATACCGAATATAAGTGAATGTGATAGTGGTCTTCCACTGCTCGATAACTCAATCTGGTATATGGCTTCTTCAAGACTGAACTGAGGTCGGAGCTAGAGTCTATAGGAGTAGGCCAATTAAGGACATTTTAGGAAAATATGCTACAGTCTTCCAGGCTGAAGTGGAGTGGCGATACAGCTCTGTGCTGAAGAAATTTTAGGGCAAGGTTTGGTGGGAAAGAGAATAGCCATATCCTCCGATTGTCAGGCTTCTTCAAAGACACTTACCATACATACAAACAAATAGTGTACGACTGGTGTGGAACTCTCTAATCGATGTGGGTGCTTGGAATAAGCTGACCCACGTTTGGTTAACAGGACATGCAAGATTCCTGGATAACGAAAAGGTGGATGCCCTAGCGGGGTTGGGCTCGAAGGACATTTTCATATATACCAAATGCTTCTTTGTTTTGTCCAGAAGCTTGATTCAGACTTCCATCAAGCGCCTGCAAAGGTGGGAGGACAGAAGCAGACAAAACGTTTTATCAAGAAATATTTGCCTAAATTTACTAGGGATCTGCTGAACCATAGCCGGAAGGATATACTTGGATATTTCGGAAGTTACACTACAACAACGTCTCTTTCTCTTTTAGCGGCTTTTCAAATAGAGCTATGTTCACGAATAGTTAAGAATAACTAACAACAGCCATTTAATCTCTATTAATATTGGAGAACATACTGTAATATTTACATTAGATATTTCTAAGCATTTGTTAAAGAAGATCGACAACTTGGAAAATAATTTAAAAATGATCAACGTAGACGGTTATTTCAAAATTATTTCCAACAATTCGGTAAAATATTGTCATTTTTCTTAAAAATATTTCATATTATTCAAATTTCACACATCTCTCTGTAACCTAACCTCCCTCTTCCCAAACTATTCCATTTAACACATTATCTTTTGTAAATCGATAAGTATATTGAAATCAGCTTCTATTTTTATTTTATGCTCTTTGTGAAATGTTTGCTAATTGAATAAAAATTTGAATAGCTATTTCTGAAATACAGCTTCTTACAGTGACACATACTCAAAAGTAGACACTATTTCATTATTCTTTTCGAGCTGTTTGACTATAAATGGGATTTAAATGTTTCTATACTATTATTATTTTTATTATTATGATCAGTTTTATTTATTATTAATGATCAGTTTTATTTATTATGATCGGTTCCCATTACAGGTTTCCCATCTGATAGGGTGTTGAAGACATTTGTTTTGGGTTTCTCCTACAGAATTAGGTTGATTTCCTAGGGAAGATTGGTCAAGCTTGGGTCCGTCTGGAGTGATACCTAAGAATTATCTCCGGTGTTACACGGACAGTTCCAGAATGGATGGTAGGTCTGGGGCTGCCGTCTATTTTGAGACGGGAGACCACTTAGTAGATAGAGCCTCTTGGTGAGTGGATCACTGTTTTCCAGGCTGAGGTATATGCCATTCTTTCTTGTATCTTGGATGAGAGGGGATCTAACGCTAACTTAGAGGGTGTTTTTATCTCATGGGCAGCCAAGCTGTAGGCGCTTAGTTCATGTTTGGTGTTAGACGGCGCTTACTTCCAGACTGGTGTTAGAATATTCTAAAAAACTGGAAGAGCTTTCTTCTCTGAAGGATGTGCTTCTAGTCTAGATATCAGGTCACGTGGTAATTTTTGGGAATGAGGAGGTGGATAGGTATGCTAAATTAGGCGCCTCTCTCCCTTTCATTGGTCCCGAGCCTACTGTTGGTGTGTCTTCTGGCACATGTCTGTCAGGCTTCCAGACATGAATGACCTCACAGTGGTTGTCGGCAGTAAGATGCTCATTGGAGGTACGGACGGAGCATTGAGTAGGGGGTTCCGGTGTTTTTCACGGACCTCTCTCAAGCTGGTTGGCTTCCTCACTGGGCTTTGTGGTCAAAGGAGACATCTCTATACAATGGGGCTTATGTCTGACCCCTTTTGTAGAGTCTATGAGACGGAGTAGGAAACACCCATACATCTCATGACGGATTGTTTGGGCTGTGAGGAGATTAGGAATAGGATATCAGTAGAAGAGATTAAGCTATTTCCTTTCAAGGTTATGGTCCGATTTGTTCGGACAATGGTAAAACTTAGGTGGGTAAAACCCGGGCCTGGACTTTTGTTGCAGACCCGATGGTTGTTATTCTTTTGGGGTAGCTATATGGGCCCAGGGAGGCTTTGTATAGCATAGCTTTCCCCCCCCATTCTTTGAATAATAATAATAATAATGATCAGTTTTCGATTTAATTCATTGAAAAAAAAAAGTAATTTTATAAGTAGCTGCCCACTTTAGAATGTGTATTATTTTTTTAAGATTAAGCTTCTTTTTATTTTCTAGTAGATTTAAACTGGTCATAATAAAAAAGCAATGATATAGTAATATTTGAACTCACATTTTTAGCTATACGCTCAAAGAGAATATTGAAATATAGTGTCTACTTTTCGAGTGTCATTTGGGATGTACTACTTACTTTGTGTATTGATTATGTATTTCTTTTTTTATTCATTTCTCACTAATTATACCCTTTCTCAATCATATAAGATTTGAAATGATTTCTCAAATTTAATATTTATTTTTTTTTTAGTTTTATTGGCAAAGTGTATTTTTATCAAAATATTTGGAAAATTTGACATTTATGTTGGTGGATGGATATAATATATCATCGCCTTGAAATTCGTTAAAATATTTTTGTTGACACATAAAATCAATATACAATAAAAATAAAAAGTTAAACCTGAAACCTCTGTAAACCATTTAACCATTGAATGATTTTTACCCAAAATAAAATTTTAGATTCATTCGGTAAAAGTTGATAACATTAGTTAACTGTTTATTAGTTCACATAATTGTCAACAGATCGTGCAGTCATTCATTCAGAGTAATTATAAGCAATAACTTTCGTAGGTCCGCTTGATTACAAATTTTTCAGATATGAGATGTAAATTTATAGTTGATATTTTTCTAAGATTAATTGAGCCGGGGGCGAAGCCAATATGTTGAAATCTCTTCTTTCTTTTTATTTTTTTAATTAGGAACTTAAATTTTTATTTTTTGAGAAATGAACTGTAAGAATGTTTTTGTAAGATAAGAATAATTCAGAAAAGTTTTCCTTCCCCAATTATAATCACAGTAATTTTCTTAAGCAAATTTTATTTTAAAGATTTAATTTATAATCGTATATGAAATACCAAAAAACCTAAACTTCGTGATTTAACTTAAACAAAAATAATTTTTGGCTCCGAGTTTTCTGTCCAATATTCTAGCACCTCACTTATCAACAACTATTTGACTTCATAAAGAGGGAAATCACGGTTTTCTTTTTGCAAGATTCGTTGTTGAATAGTACTAAGCAGGACATTTTTAGTTCCGCTAACATTATATATATATATGTCAGTATTGTCTTCTAATTTACTTGCAGTTGTAAGGAATCTCATTAACTGAACAAATAACGAAATATTTTTAATAATCCAACATTCACGTGACAAAAGATAAGCAATCTTAATAGATATCAACATGTGAACGAATTTATTACATCCTTGAACCTGGTTATCATACCATATGAATAAAACGCCAATAACTACAACGATATCAATTCCAAATTTTTTACTATTAAAATTCGTATAAATATAAATGGGAACATAAGATTTTTGTTGGTGAATATTTATAATCGTCCTGAAATGGAGGATTAAGCAAGGAGGCATTAGGAGAAGTGGCGAGTTCAGGCATTCTTTTTACTTTCTCTTAATCCTTTAAGAGGAGTATTACGAAATTGAACTAGATAGCTAAAGCAATATGTAGACATTCCAAAGTGAATGTGAAAGTCTTCAGCGCAAATTATACTCGATTAGTTTTTAAAAGATTATAAAATATAAGATTCAGTCGCTAAAATTTCTTTCACTTGTAGCTGTGATCATGATGGGATGAGAAAATTTATTCGATGTTATAATAATAAATATAAATATAAGGCAATAAGAATGATTATGTTGGCCATTTGGATATAATTTGGTCAATTCCTTATAGGCATCTTTAGAAAGTAACATTCTTCAATTTTACTCATCCAAGCATTCAGTTTTTCTTTAAGGTTTAATTCTAAAATTATATTCAGTTTTTCGTTCGCTCAGAAATAGAAATTTCTCCAGATTCACAATTGAACTGTTTCCGTTTTCCAGAATTTTTTTCTTTTCTGTAAAAATAGGTTCTGGTCTTGAATATTTTTGACATAAAATGAAATACATATTTCTAAAACCTTTATATTTTTTAATTATTGTTTGTATAATTATAATGGCAAATTACTAGATAACAGATTATTATTAAATAAGCGACAACAAAAGTAGTGACAGTGATTTGTTTATATTTCGTTAGCAAATTTAAAATTTTACTGTGAGAAACTATAATCTAAACCAATTTCCTAAATTACTGATAATATTAGCATTCAATATTATAGATAACCCACACATAAGACTATATAATTTTTTTATAACTATAAAGATATTGGAAATCATTAAAGTAACAAATCATATTAACGAATAAATAGAATAAAACTAATTGTTTTAAAAATTTATCTAATATATTTTAAATCAACTTATACTGATAACTTCTATAATCTAATAATTCTTTACAAAATTAATATTGCATAATTTTTTACTAAACTATCATTAAATTCAGAATGTGAATTAGTGAAGGCTGCTTTTAAACGGTGTATGGCCTGTAAATATTGTTCAAATAAATGGTTTCTGTTCTTAACCTCACAATTTCTACTCCTTTATTTTACTATAATACTATACATAGCTAACAAATGAAACTATTTTTTTGTGGATCATAAAAACTCTTACTAATTTCCAACTATCATTGTTTTCATCGCTATAACTAAACAATCAGTTAAGAACATTGTTATTCACATATTCTTAAAAAATCAAAATAAGATACTCAAGCCGTTAATAGCATTAATCTTCTTTCTGTTCGGCATAACTTATATTTATATTCATACAGATCTATTAATATTCTATATTTTCAGTTTATAATTCGATCTACACTTGGTGACAAAACATCCCCTGCATTTCACACCTTCTTAGCAGCTACCCCGGTTAGAAAAACAATAGAGAATTAATCTGGACTACTTTGCACTTTCTCTAAGTGAGGAGCCATTAGACATATTCTCGACTGCTTCGTTAAGAATAGCTTGTTCATTGAGCTATTTTCCAATTCCCATAAATCTAATTTAATCGAGCCGCTTCAGGTGATGGGAGCTGTTTGCGGCCTGGCATTTATGAAGGCCTGCATCCTTCTCTATATTCCCCTTATTATTGTTTGTCCCCTTAAAGGAAATGTCAATTTCCTTTAATTGATCTGATCAACCTTTAATCTCCATTGTCCTTATGTAATGATACCTTTGATCTGCTGAAGTAAAGATTATTATTAAATGAGTTATCTTTTTGCGACACGAAACGGATTTTTTTGTAAACCCACCAATAACATTATATTTCCGGACAAAACGTTAAATGATGTTGAGAGGAAAACAAGAAGCCCCACGTTGCCAGCCGCTTTCGTCCTTAATCAAGGTTCATAACTGAGAGCCCACTGAACTTAGCTCAAACTGTAGAATGGTCCTTTTTGCTACTGAGTGCATTCAAGTTCTTAGAACTAAAACTCTCTAAATAAATTGCAATTTTTGTTTCTCCCCTTTCCATGAAAATGATCACAAATAAAATAAGCTTAGAACAAGTAAAACTTTTAACAAAACATGATTTCAATTTAACATTTTTTCTTCATCAATATGTGTGCTAGTTAATGATTGTTAGTGACATAATTATTTGCCATATTTACTAAGTTATAATAACATTTTATAGGATTAAAAATAATTATGTTATTGATGGAAAATAATAGATTACAAAAATCACAAATGCAGTTAATGTCATGAAATACATGAGTAATTTTTTATTTCTTCTAACATAGAGATAAAAAAAAAAGGGAAGCTGAACAAACATACAATTATCATCGAAACTTTTATCTTAATTGTAAATAATTATAAGATTCATGACGTTGCATGAGCATGATTTCTCCATAAACGCTGATCATATTCTGCTATTACACGTTGTAACTTTTTTATGGTTACTGCGGCATCTTGAATATTATTATTACAGCATACGACAAGCCTGACTATACTGGGAGTCCAAGGAAGTACCTTAACAGCTGCTGGTGATTCATCTTTTAAATCATCCTCCGTTACCTAAGAAATTAAATTAAAATTAAACACAATAAAAAAAATTAAAATATCCTTAAAATTGGTTGCTTCAATAGGTTGGATAATAAACACATATACGTATTTATAGTGTACAAAAAATATAGTATCACATCCTAATTTTATCAAATATATATTAAAACAAAATAATTATTAACAGTTTAACATCATCATCAACCAAAAGTGTTTAAATTTCGTATAATATCTGCACAAATGAATCCTTGTACTTTTATTTTAAGCATTTTCCCGAGAAAATTAATTTTATGAGGAGTTTTGGGATAATAGAACGTTAAGCTTTCCTGCAAAGTACCATTTGAATATAATATATGGTTCTACGACTTAATGTAAATAAATATACATTAGAAGCATTGCCAGCATTTCAAATTTGAAGAAAATCCGTTAACAGGAATGGTGACTTTATAAAATAGGATTTGAGTTGGTAATTGGTAATTGTCTCAAAAACTACTATAACGATTT
>JAAEAF010006604.1:0-10169 GCA_011037195.1 Triatoma infestans
CCAATGAGGCTTATTGTGCCAACCCCTAAAACCTAGTAGCGGAAGCCCCCCCTCTTCATGAGGTCCAGAACCTTCCCTACCAGTCCCTCCTGGAGCACGATTTCCTCCGGTCTCAGCGTGCCGAAGATCTCGTACCTCAGTCTAGCGATTGCAACACAATCAAACAACAGGTGAGAGGCCGTCTCTTCCTCCTCCTGACATAGCCTGCACAAGGGCTCTACTTCCAACAACCCCACCTTGTGCAGATGCTTTCTGAACCTGCCATGCCCAGTAAACAGGCCCGTTATCAGAGAAATCTGATACCTGCTTAACCCCAGGATGTGTCTGGTTCTTTTATCACACAGCTCTGGCATAGCCATCTTGCCGTGTTTCGCTCCAGTACTCAGCCTCCAGTATCGGTTATGTTCCCTCCGAGTCCAATCTCTCAGAGCCGCTCTTACCATACTTTTGGCCACCCCTAGAGCAGGTTCCGGTCCAGGGAAGGGAGTATTCGCTCCCTCCCTGGCCAGTTGGTCGGCTATCTCATTTCCCATAATCCCCTTATGCCCGGGCACCCATATTAGCCGCATTTTATTGTGCCGGGCTAATGTCTCCAGGGAGTCTCTGCACTCCCTGACCAAAGGGGAGATGATTCTGAACGCCCGAAGAGCATTCAGCGCCGCCTGGCTGTCCGAGAAGATGCATATCTCTCTATTTCTAGAGTCCATGCGCAGGTTCTCCTCAGCGCAGATCTTTATTGCATAAATCTCAGCCTGGACCACTGTGGAGTATCCCCCGAGAGGCCTCGCAATGCGTACCTTCGGTTTGACCCCATAGATCCCGGCTCCAGTTCCGCAGGCCATTTTGGACCCATCCATAAACCAGGATCCCCCAATCCGGCCCCGTTTCTCCCAGCTTTTAGCCCACTCCGATCGTGACGTTATTATCACCTGAAATGGGAGCTCAAAGTGGAACGTTGGACAACTCACCTCCCCAACCATCGTAAGGATAGGGCCAGGGTCTACCTTCTGAGTGATGTCCAAATGCCTGGCTAGGGAGCTTATATGCTTCCATTGGCCATTGTTCATTAGCCTGTACGCACTGGCTCTCGCCTCCGCCTGTATCAACAGATGAAGAGGAGGCAACCCCAGTAGGACCTCTAATGCAGTCGTCGGGGCACTACAAAACGCCCCCGAGATCAGCATACACGCCAGTCTTTGAACCCCAGAGAGGCTTTTCCTCGCGCCTTGCTGTTCCGTTTTCGGCCACCAAACCACTGCCCCGTAAGTCAGGACAGGTGTAGCGGATGATGGTCCGCTTGTAGAGCCAGTGGGCCATTTTTGGGGAAAGTCCCCATGTTTTTCCACAAGCTCTAGTGACTCCACAGAGAGACTTTTTCGCCTTCTGTGTTACATACTGAAGATGTGCTCCCCAGGTGAGCTTGGCGTCCAACATGATCCCCAAGTATTTCACCTGTCCACACACCTCTAGAGTTCTTCCGAAGAAGTTCAATGTTCTGAAACAGTCCACGTTCCTTCTTCTGGTAAATGGAACCAAGGTGGTCTTGGAGAGGTTGACCATCAGGTCGACCCTTCCGCACCACCCCTCCACCACTCGCAGGGCATCCTGTAGTAGCTCACTTACAACAGTTTCGTGTCTGCCCCTGACCACCACCACCACATCATCCGCATAGCCAAGGACAGAACAACCCCTGCGATCAAGCTCCACAAGAAGTTCGTCTACAACCATGCACCACAAGAGGGGAGACAAGACTCCCCCTTGAGGGCATCCCCTTGTAGCCGTAGTCTCAAGCGTCTCCTCATAGAGGCTAGCTAAGATCTTTCTAGTTCTGAGCACGCTGCCAATCCACCCGGTAATGGTCCGATTCACCCCGTGCCTTTCCAAAGCTAGTGTGATCGAGCTGTAGGTCGTGTTGCTGAAGGCACCCTCAATGTCCAGAAACACTCCTGCAGCCACCTCCCTGCCGTATACTGCCGCCTCCAATTCTCCAACAAGGGAGTGGAGGGCCGTCTCGCAGGATTTACCCCTCTGGTAGGCATGCTGATTAACATGCAGGGGCCGCAGTTGAAGCACCGTTCCCCTGATGTACAGATCCACCAGTTTCTCCAGCACTTTCATCATGAATGAGGAAAGGCTGATCGGCCTAAAGTCCTTAGCCTGGGTATGAGTTCTCTTCCCAGGCTTCGGAATAAAGACAATTCTTACAGGCCTCCATACCGATGGAATATGGTTAAGGGCCACACTTGCCCTCATTACCCTGCAGAGTATCGGAGTAAGGATATCACTTCCCTGCTGCAATAAAGCGGGAAGAATACCATCAGGCCCCGGCGACTTGTAGGGCTTAAAATGTTGTATCGCCCACTTAATCTTGTTAAATGTGACACATTCTTTGGCCTCGGTCCAATCCCCCCTGGATCCGGGCCTACCCCCTGGATCCATTCGTGATTCATCCCGCGGACCTACCGAGGTCACTATAGAGCCAGGGAAGTGCACCTGGACCATATGCTCCAGTGTATCCCTTCCCGCCTCCGTAAAGTCGCCGTCAGGTTTCCTGATTGTTCCCAACGGATTAGTCGGAACCCTTGAAAGTATTCTGTGAAGTCTAGCCCCTTCGGAGGTCGTAGCTACCTCCTCGCACAGCTTCCTCCACGAGTCCTTTTTAGCTTTCCTAATAGCTAAATTGTAAGAGGTGAGGGCCTCACGGTACTCCTTCTCTTCGCCGCGTTGAACAGTCTTCTCGCCCTAGCGCGGAGGCCTGCCAGCTGGTCATTCCACCAGCTGACTCCTCTGGTGGATGTACGCACCACTTCCGCGCAGTTGTCCCGGAAAGCATCCAGGATTACTCGCTGCAGTTGATCCGCAGCGTCCTCGATGTCATTCAGGGTCTTAAAAGAGCGTTTGACTGAACCGATGTTATAGCTGAGATCCCGCCTATATGAGTCCCAGTCTGTTCGCCTGGGATTCCTGAAGGCCCGAGTTTCCCTGCAGTTGGCCAGGATATCAAACCTAATATACATGTGGTCCGACAGTGAGGGTTCCTGGGACACATGCCAGTCTCTTACCAGGGTCGAAATAAAGTTAGTCCCTAAGGTGAGACGATCACCTCTCTGCGATTAATATTGCAGAAACTTGCATCTTCTCCTTCATTTATGATGCTTAGTTTACTAGACAAAATAAAATCAAGGAGTGACTTACCTCTGTTATTGGTGTCGGAGCTTCCCCACACAGTTTTGTGCGAGTTCGCATCGCAGCCAATTATAAGCTGCAGGCCATGTACCCTGCACCAGGTGACCAACTTTCTCAACTCTTCTGACGGTGGCGGCGCTGGTGAGTCGAACGGAAGGTACGTGGAGGCCAGCACTAACTCCCTGGTCCCCTCCTCCGTCCGGAGTTTAACCCTCATTGCAGTCTGGTCCCTGGAACAAAATTCCATCAGCAGCAACGAGGTTATTTCTTCCCTAATATACATACAACTCCTGGGATTCGCCAGGCTACGATCATAAATTATCTTACCTGTTGTTTCTCCAAGCCCCGCAACTCTCCCCCGAACAAGCCAGGGTTCTTGTATGAGGGCGATGGAGATATTCTCTCTGGCGAGATATTTGGACAGGGCCGACGATGCTCCCCTACTGTGATGGAGGTTTACTTGGAGTAACCTCCATCGAAGAGTGGGGTCCCTCGCCTTCCTGTTCATCTTCTCTTGGCCTAGATATCACCCGGAACCTGACGAGATCCATCCCGAGGAAAACCTCGAGCCCGGATCTCCTCAGTCTCTCCAAGGTTCGGTCAGCTACGTCGAAGACTAGGGTTTGCCCCTGCGTCTCCACTCTTCTGCTGATGAGTCTCCAGTCCGCCGTCTCCAAGTCCTCATTTTGAATGCGGAGCTTGTCTAAGACGGCCGCTGGAGAAGCCTCTCTTAGGGAGCCAGATATCCAAACGGACACCTTAGCCGACCTAAGTACGTCTCTGGCGAACCCTACCCTCAGTCTACCCTCCCCAACTTGAAGAGTGGGGACCAACTGCTCCAGCCAGAGGCGCGTAGCCTCATTGTTGCACACAACAACGAGAACGCCCCTGGACCAGTAACACCTCCTAAACTGAGGCCTGATCTCGCCCACTATATTGGCGACGACCTCCGACTGTATCCTCTCCGCCTGACTTTCTGTCAGACGGTCACTCGGATACCCCTCTGGAGCAATCGCCATACGATGGGAGCTAAGGACATCCCTAAAGGAACCCGAAGGAACCTCTTCGGGACCCCTTGCCCGCTTACTTTCCCTAGAGGGAACACCCGGTTCGGTGCTTGGTGTGCTCACCTCCGATCTCACCCGCTTGGGAGTCCGCAGAGATGCGCGGGGGGCAGCATCACGTGCCACCCTCCTCGCATCCCTGCCGGCATCACCCCAGGCAGTCGAAGTCCCAGCCACGCCAGCTCTCACCGGTTGCGTGGAAGAGGCCCTCTCCCGCTGCATCCTCTTCCACACGCTATTGGGGATCCACTCTCTTCCCCCAGTAGCAGCCCTGCGCCTCGCCTGCTGTCTGCGCTGGGCTCCACTGGGCCTCTTGTGAGCGATCTTAATGCCCCCAATCTTCGATGCCACCTCGCCGAGAGGGTCCGCCGACGAGGAGCCTGGACAACCAGACCCCCCAGCAACCACCCTCTCATGGCTACCTTCAACCGGGGCGGGCTGATTGCCCCCCGTAGTTTCTATCATCGCAGGTGTGCTTTCCCTAGAACCTAGGGAACCACCACCTGCCGATGACAGTGGGCTGAGCGAGCCTCTGACCTCGCCCCTTTTCTTAAAGTTTTTGTTTTTTAATGGTTCACTCATTTGTTCCCACGAAAATTGAGGATTAGACGGTCGCCTGCAATAGAGCCTCTTACCACAGGAAGGCTACGATACAATGGGGTGTCGCCCGGTGCCCCAAGGTGACCGCTACCGCACATATATTTAAACACCCTGTACGCATCCAGCCTTGACGCGCATCTCTTCTCGGCTTGGGTGGGGTTACCTGAAAGGGACATGAAAGGATGCTAAGGAAGAGGGAAGAGGAAAGTGGGAGACCGGAGGGGGTTCGCTCCGGCCCGTCAGAGCCCCGTTCGCCACCTCCCAAAGGAGGTGCCCAGACCATACCACGAGGAGGTGGGGTTGACTTGGGGAGTTAAAACCAATATATTTACAAGTTAAACTTCCTCTGGAGAGACTAGCTAAACAGAAGGCATTAATCTGTTTCTCTTTTAGGTTGTCTTCTTCCTCATTGGATACTATAAAGATGCCTGGACCGCGTATCTTTACCCTGGTCAGACTTTGGAATGAGGTCTCAGCTGTCTCCACTTTTGTATCTCTAGAAAGTTCATCTCAATTAATACTTGTTAAGCTCGGATGCATCCATTTCTACGCCTAGGATTGCCTAACATTCTCGGATGAGCTAAAAGAAGGGCCATGGGAAGCAATAGCAATGGGGAAGCTATATCTCCAAGGCTATTCCTTCACAAGGAGACCTTCATAACCGCTGGGTAATTTTATGAACATCCAGGTTATTAGATTCGCTTAGTTATTAAAAACCGTTTTAATTATAGATACTCGAGCAAGTTGCAGCTCGGACGGTCTTAGAATCTTGGTGAAGTCTTAACTTTTCACTCTGATGTTGCCTAAAGCATAACTCTTGGTCACTAACTGCAGATTAATATTACTAGCAGTTTTAGCCTCGGAGAACCTAATCAAAGCTTATAATAAAAAACTACTGAAACTTATCCAGCCCCTTGTGGATTTCTATTGCAAACTAATTTGCCAATGCATATAAAAGAGGATTAAAATTTAATTTAATTTTATGTAAATAGTCACTGTAAATAAAATAACTGTTCTAATTTAATAACGATATAAATGTAAATATAAACGATATGTCTATTTAGCGTCTAATTTATATTCTTGGACAATTAAAACACAGTAGAGTTAATCTGCAATTTATATATTCTTGTTTGTTACAAAAGTACCAAAACATTGTTAATTTAACAGATATTATTAACAGATATTAAACAGTTCAAGCTTATTTTTTTTTTTTTTTAATAAATTACTCAGATTTATTAGTCCAGTTGAAAACATCAACCGCATTCCAACATTTTCATTCTCAAACTGCCCATCTGTCTTATTTATTTATTTGTTTATATTATATTTCCTTTTGTTTTGCACAGCCCATCCGATATTAATTAATCATATGGATAATATTTGCGTAAATGTCATACAATATTTTTACTGTCTCTTACTAATAATAGTAAGAGGATTATTATTACAATCGTGCCAGATTTTCGAAATTGAGTTTTCACCGGAAATACACTTTTGAGGTCCCCTGAGTCCAAAAAAAAGTGGTTTTTAGAAAAGGATCTTGCGTATGTGTGGTATCTCAAAAACGAAAAGTTGCAGGAAGTTCAAACTTGGTATTCCGTTTAAGTACTACCACCGCTTCAGCCACAATGAATTCGGGCAAAATCAATTAACCACTCACTGAATCACTTTTTAACATCACTGAATGTTTTTTTTTTCCTGTTTCTTGTAATTTCCTCAAATCGTTCAAATGATTTTCTTTAAATTTGGTACATTAACTACACATACAACTTTTATTTGTAACATTTCACCGGAAGTGATTTAAAAGCACTTTTGGGGTTAGGGTGGGTTAATGGTTTCTTCTAAAGTACTCATTTAGATATTATACAATTGTATTATCTAAAATATTAATTAGAATAAAATATGTTGTCGAAATCCTGAGTTTGAAGATAATCAGAAGACCGGAAGTGCGCTTTACTGGAAGTAGTTTTAAGATTGTTAGTTGATTCTTTATTTATTGGCTGCATTCTAATATTGTATTATAGTAGTAGGTTTTTTTTTTTTTATGAAGAAAGAACCAAATTTGCAGCCAGTAAAGTTCTTTTATATTATTATGTTCTTATTTGAGATACATTCGTCGTACTTTTACTTTAACGTTTCGGCACAGTTTCGTGCCATTTTCAAAAAGATTTTGAAAAATATCAATGCTTTACAAATGTCTGCAAATATAAAATAAAAATATTACAAAGGTATGTGTATTTGATGAATATAGTATACAATTATGTGATATACAGAAAAAGAAAAATAATATATATATATATCCACAAATTTGCTCACCTCAATGGTAATTGATGATTATATAAATATACACTGCACTTACACTTAGTGGTGCTTTTTGTCGTATTTTGTAAATTTGTAAAAGTATTGTTCAAAATAACTGCCCGAGAATTATCAATTAATTTTTCTTTGAGATTTTTCAATCATGTTGTTAAGTTAACCACACCTGCTACAACAAAACCTTCATCTTCATCATATTTCTCTTCTAATAACCACAGCCAACAGTATTGCACACTATTTCACTGACCAAATTAACTTACACGCATTAAATAAAAAAACGTTTCACATAAACTTAGTAAAATTCATAATAAGAACCAGCAACATAAAGTAGAATAGCAAATATAAAAAATAAATTTTTTTTATAAAAAACAAGATCTCCGTTTTTCAAACATCTCATCCCCCTTCCACAAGAACCGTCAGTTACCCAAAAAATGGCTGCCTGCCAGGGTCTTAACTCAAAAACTGTAAGTAATAAAATAAAATTTCATACCATATTTTTATACATATCATACTCCATTAATCAACAATTAATCAATGTTTTGCACTGCACAGATAAAATAATAAAACAGCCAGCAAAATTGCCAATTTCTGCCCAAGATAATTTTTTCAAACAACAGCACGTGTCTTTCAGTCCAAAAAATTCATCTGAAATCATCTTTCAACATCAATCACTAATACTAACATTTCAAAAACATAAAAAAAAAACAGGAATACAAATGATTGAAAAATCTCAAAGAAAAATTAATTGATAAATCTCAGGCAATTATTTCGAACAATACTTTTACAAATTCTCAAAATACGACAAAAAGCACCACTAAGTTATGTGCAGTGTATATTTATATAATCATCAATTACCATTGAGGTGAGCAAATTTGTGGATATATATATATATATTATTTTTCTTTTTCTGTATATCACATAATTGTATACTATATTCATCAAATACACATACCTTTGTAATATTTTTATTTTATATTTGCAGACATTTGTAAAGCATTGATGTTTTTCAAAATCTTTTTGAAAATGGCACGAAACTGTGCCGAAACGTTAAAGTAAAAGTACGACGAATGTATCTCAAATAAGAACATAATAATATAAAAGAAGTTTTCTGGCTGCAAATTTGGTTCTTTCTTCATAAATAAACCCTACTACTATAGCAGTTTTAAGTTTTTCTGCTATTTCCTCTAAAATGGCAGATTTTCATTAAACATAATATTATATCACTACACATATAAAGAGCTATAATGTTTATTTGAAAACACCTCTCCGGGAAAATTTATTTAAAGGCACTTTTGGAGGCTGGGGTGGAATGTTTTCCTTTAATGTGCTATTTCAGTTCAACCATGTGCTAGATAATTGTGCCAACTAAATAATATTAATTAGAATCATATAAGTTGCCAAAATTCTCAGCTTGAAGAAAATCGGTTGACCGGAAGTGCCACTTCACTGTGTTTTTTTGTGATTTTCTCCATAAAAATGCCGACGGTTTTAAACATTAATAAAGATTGTAAGTGTGGGAGAAAATTTGTCATTTTGCAGTAAGAGAAAGTCGTGTGAGTGTTGCACGTCAGATTTTTTTTTTCGTCCCACTAAGAGAAAGAGCATTTATTTTTGTCTGAGCCTAAATACTAAGTCAACTCTGAAAAAATTAAGAAGTAGAAGAAGCGGAAAATCTACAAAAATTACAAAAATTTCCTACTTAGAACATAAAAAAGATACACATTCAGCAATTTTATTTCCTATCCCATAAACAACCATTTCCTTTCGACATCTTAGAGTCCAATTTTTATTAAAATATTCGATAACTTCCAAACTAGTTTTTACACTAACTATTAGTGTCCTGAACACAGTCAACATTTTAGTTGTAAAAAGGAATGGAAGGAATTTATAATTATCAGCCATGGTTATTTATCTATGTCTATATGTAATAGATAGAAAAGAAACCTATCAGCACTCAGGTAGCCGATGGCTTCTACGGCTACAATGTAAATAAATAAACGTCCAAAGATAAAAAAAAAATACATTACTGAAGCTGTTACGTTTTCACTGCGGGAGATCAACTTATCTATTTCTGAAGGATGTCTACACCAGTTGGTAGTGATCAATTATTTATAATTTAGACAATACACGCTTCTGGTTGTGGTGTATTTATTATGAAATTGAAGTTTATTTAATATAATAGATTGTTACAAACGTTGTTATGCATAAAAATAATTTTAGTTAAAAGTAATATAGAAACGATTACTTGAATCTTATTCTTCAAAATATAAACATATAAACATAAAATATAAAAAAAACAATTAATGACGACATTTCTTCTTTGGTTTCGGAGATGAAAAAACCCCTCACATCCCAATCGCCCTAATTTTTAATTTATTTTTAAAGTGTGTCTTTTGAGAAAATGGGCCATAGACGGAAATGACCGTAAATAGATGTTGTAACATCGGGACTAAACGATTACACCCTCTAACTATGCTAATTTTTACATGTGTCAAAGATGTACGATTGGCGGGGAGATCATAAAATTGTAGAATGGCATTATTTTAGTTACTTAAAAAAAAAAAAATGGGTTATTTTGCTTTTAAGACTTCATCAGCTTTTTCAAGCTGTTCAGTATAAAGTTCAGAGCCAAAGCTAAGCTGCTGGAACAAGCACAAATTGCTAAACACCTTCAAAGTTCCACCAAACCGATTTTTTCTGGACCGATCTTGGCTAACGTCTGATTGGACTAAATGACCTTGCCGTACCCACTGCTTACGCTTGTTAGTTTTCCATTAATATCCAATTTTCATCAATTTTAATTATTATTTTCCAAAAACGGACAAAATTTTGTTTTTAAAAAATTTTTTGCACATATCATCTCATCTGTGGCTTGGCGCTCTGACAATTCCTGATCTTGGCCTTAAATTCCGGACATCTAGTTTTCTGAAATGGTGGCTCACCGTTGCTTTTAAAAACCCCCACTACGATAGAGAATCCTTGAGTTATCGCTTAGGTTCATGTTCACAC
>JAAEAF010006605.1:0-57863 GCA_011037195.1 Triatoma infestans
TAATAAATAAATAAATACAACTATGTAAAACGAATGAAATAAAAGAAATTCCAAAAATAGAAATAAAATAAAATTTTGACAGCTCTTTGTCTGAATAATCTCAAAAAATATAGAGATAAAATATAATACAAAATAATTATAATAACTATTCTGATAAAATAAATGAACTTCAGCTGATATTAAAATAAAGACAAATAAAAAAAAGTTGAGGATAATAAATTAACCAATAGATATTAAAATAAACATGTATCTGACTTAGTCTAATACTAAAAAATTTCGGAGTTTTAAACTATTTACTGTATACAGATAAATATTCTTTAATTTTGAATAAGAGTCGATATTTAGTGAATTCTCCAATTGAACCTGGATGAGGTAGTATAAAATTAGTATAATTTTGTAAAAATTTTGTCCTAAAGTGATTTAATATATGACAAGATAACAGAAAATGAAACATAACACCTTTATCAAGAAGACATAATAGGCAACAACTTTCTGGGGACAACTTATAATTTATACCTTTAGCTAATATTGTTGAAGGTAACTACTCATCGTTCTATTCCTACTATTTGCTTTTTATTTTAATAGTGTGATTTTGTTTTTGTTTATAAAATTGAAAATAGCCGAATATAATCTGTGGTTTGGTTTTGTGGTATGCTGATTGCCAGGTAGTGTACATTTTGCGCTCTCCCCTCACGCAGCTTGCAGCCCAGATTTGGCACCCTCTGATTACCATCTCTTCCGGATTACCATCTCTGTTTACACATACGGAGGAGGTAAAAACGGGATGTTTGGAATTTTTTGCCTTAAAAGATAGCTCCAGGTATTGGGGGAAGGCCATCAAACTGTTCGCTCACAGGTGAGTTCAACTTGTAGAAAATTATGACCTGTATTTCGACGAGCAAGCTTAGTAAATGTGTAAACAAATCATTTTTGTTGAAAATGTGGCTGGGTCCGCAATGGTGGATAATATCCGGTATTTGTCAGAGCAACCTTATAACCTTCCCACATATTATATACAACCAACAAGTGTGAGTCTACAGAAACATTTCGTTGTAGTGAACTCTTTACACGAACATGGTGAATTTGCTTTGACGATGGATGAATATCCGAAATCGGTCAGGAACAAAACCAATATGCATGCTACGACGGATAAAATACCGGAGGAAATCATTTTTGAATTGTGAGATCAAAAATGCAAAGACTTTTGTTACACCCCAGTATAATGTCTGTATTTTTTTTTTAGTTGTTTGATAAAATCATCATGTGTTTATTGTTATTGATGTAATATAATTTGACTTTTCGTTTTAATTGCTTATTTAATGCATTGTAATATAATATAAGAATAAGGAGCATGCTGAAACAAAGACCATCCTCAATGTTGGGATACTATGGGCGAGGAACCACTACACATTCACATAAAGACAATTCTCTAAAAATATTTTTTTGCTTAATTAAGTGACCTCAAAACATATATTCTAGTTAAAAATAAATTGCGAATCGCAATACCGTCAGAGCAGTAAGAGGTGGCAAAAAAAAAAAAGAAAATTATTATTCAAGTTTATATTGAAATCATTTTTACAGTTGGCTAGAGAAACAATACAGTCAGGCATGTGGACTATTATCCAGGGTAAAAAAAAAAAAAACAATGTTTAAAATAAAAGAAAGAGTATAAAAGTTTAGAAGTCTCTTCTTTGAATGAAAACATTTTTAATTTGCATAGTATTGGAAATTTTGTGACACCATTTGCCCAATCCACTCACTCAACCAGCCTGGGAAAATACATTGCAACCGTTTTCTACTTCAACTGTTCGTTTCATTTCTCTTTTAGTGTTTGTAGCAGGTTTATAACAAGGAACTAATTTTTTCAAAGATTATAAAAAATAAGAAATAAAAAAAGAAATGAAGTTGATGAAAAAAATTTCCTTTTCTTTCAGGAACCTCCATTTTATTATAAACTTGATTTATTTTCATTTTCATTTAAGTTTTTTTTTAATTAAACATACTTTTGAATAGAAATATATATATATTTATTTGAATCATTAATAAATCAGTGATTGAATTATTTATTTAGATGAAAACAAATTGTTTTATTCATACATAACTAATTAGGCAATCTATGGAAACTTCGATTAAATGATCTTTGGATTAATAAATTAAAAATAGAAATATCTGGTTTAGCGCATACACACAGCTTTTTCTTACATTAATTTGCATATGTACTTTATAACTGACAAATTTCTTAGAAAATTTAATTTCTAACTAAATTTAACTGATTTGCAATATATTAAATAGTTGGGGAAACCTTGACATTCAGATATTACTCTAATACTCTATTGACTCGAAACAAGTTTGATTCAGACAATTTTTAGTGTTTGTTTATAATTGAAAAAGTTAGTGTATACAGCTGTATAATTGTTTCTCCATGAGTGTTGCATACTGGACCGCACAATAATTGAGAGTTTACATCCCAAATTCAACATTTATTCTTTATTTATTTAGGATATCTCTGTTAATAAGCTTTAAAAGTATGGAAATTGTTTTATTTGTCAACGGATGAAGTTTTTTTTTTATTTTTTTATTTATTGAGGTATTAGTGATGTGCGATCTCGAGCGACCACTTTTGTCACCACTTATCATTTTGATATGAGACTTCTCAACCTATTAGGCTTCTTCTTAACCGACTACTATAAGAAATTTCCGAATCTGCGAAACTTCTAGGGAAGATATCTTCTCCTTTAATGTTTTTAAACTCTCTGGAAAGGTTATGAAGAAATTTGATGAGGATCGGTCAAGAAAGAAACATTCAATTATACCAACGATTCGACAGAGTTTCCTGTCTTTTATCAATGCTTTAATATATAGATAATCGTTATAATGGGTATTATGAAGGAGAGAAATGGTTTGGTTTGAATGAACAAACTAGTTATGGCTGAACACTGTATAATGTTAAAGGTGTCTTTGACTGCCTGGACTTTACACTAAAATGGTAGAGTATAGTAGAGTGGTAAAGGGTAAGGTAAATGACACGTTGGGACTGGCCAGAGAACTCTGTTGTATATCTATCTCCCGTCGCTGTATTTATGCAGTTTCTCCCACTCTAATCCGAGAGAATGGTCCTGCCATTTTTGCCTCTCTTTCTCTGCTGTGAATACTCTCTTTGGATCCTATTACAATCGTGAAGATGTGGAGAAATAATTTTGAGTGGAACTTTGAATCATACATATTTATTACATCACAGAAACATAAAAAAAGGAAAATTAAAGTTAGTAGATTCTTGTCTTTTCTGTAGATGATCTAAGGCAAGCAACTACTAACTTTTAATTTTCCTTTTTTATGTTTCTGTGATGTAATAAATGTGTGATTCAAAGTTCCACTCAAAATTATTTCTCCACATCTTCACGATTGTAATAGGATCCAAAGAGATTCTCTTCACGATTATCTTCACGATTATCTATATAATAACACCTTGATAAAGACGGCGAAACGTTGGCCTAATTGAATGTTACTTTCTTGACCGATCCTCACCAAATCGTCAACGGTCAACAAAACTCTCTGGAAATGTATTGGAGTCACCTCCATGGCTTCAAAGAAGCTTTACGTCTAGAATGCGCACTCTAGACACGGCTCCTTATGTGTTCTTTGGGACTACAATTTTTCATGAGGAAACTTGTTAGCAAATGAAGTCGATTTTTGCATGGACTGATGCAAAGCCTCAGAGCTTTTTCGGTCATAACTGCCTAGAAACGTTTTACCCTAGAATAGTTTAGGGTTGTTAAGAGGAGTTCTCTCATCTTCCCCATTTTTAAAGAGAACCCTCCCACAAATGGGGCAGTTACGGGGGCATTATAGATTCAGCGTACACCTGAGGAAGCTCGCCTAGAAAGCGATAGCATCTATATAGGATTCTGTGAGGTGATAAAGTAGACTACAATACTCCTCCTAACGTATTGCGGCACTACCATCCTGAGAAGGTTTGGATGCCTTAGAACCCAGCGGGTTTTTTTTATTTTATAAGGCAGGTTTATGTTAAACTTCCGATCACTGTGGGGACAGAGGGCATGGCAAACCTATTTTATTTATTATATACATACATACATACATACATACATACATTCTTACATAATTCATCCTCTTCTACCGCCTTTGCAGTGTAGAGGCCTTGCAGAGCTTCTTCCACTCACTCCAATCCTCAGCAAGCTCCCTCATTCTTCTCCCTAACCCTAAAACCCTCTCAAACATCCTACTCCCAGGGTCTTGTTGGACGACCCCGACGTCTATTCCCTTCCACTCTTGCTTCATATACTCGTTTGGCCACTCTTACATTGGCCATCCTTGTAATGTGCCCAAACTATCGTAACTTATTGGCTCCAATTTGGGCTACAGCAGGTTCCACACCCAGATTCTTTCGGATAGTGGCATTTCTAATTTTGTACCTCCTTGTCTTTCCCAGCACTTTTCTAAGGTTTCGCATCTCCATCGCTTGGAGCTGGCTTTTTGGCTTTGTCATTAAAATCCAAGATTCACTGGGGTAGATAGAATTGTTAGGAACACTGTCTTGTACACCGCTATCTTAATCTTTGAAAATATTCTCTCTTTCCTAGAAAGCTATTTTTAACTGCATTAAAGAATCTACCTGTAGCTTCAATTCTTTCTCTTAATTCCTCTTCTATTTTTCTATTTTCATTTAAATGAGCTCCCTGGTATTTAAAGCTTTTTACCCGTTCCATAATTGTTCCTTTAACTTTTATTTGTATTGGGTCCCTTGCTCCGCCGATCAATAACGTTTGATTTTTCGTCCTTACTTTTAGTTTTTTCTTTTCTACTTCTTCAACCAGGATGTTAATGGTGGCCTGAAGAATTCTCCTCTTTTGTTTATTACTCATATTAATGTATTAAATAAAATCCACAGTTCTTGACCGGGAATCGAACCCTACTAGTACTCCACCTTTACAACTCAGCTTGGCGGTCCGCTCGTCTAATTCAGTTATTGTGGCGCCTTAGTGAGGATAACATGCCGTTCCTAGAACCTTCCCAGAACCTCACAGAGCTAAGTTGCAAACGTTGCTATACACTGAACGATCTCATCCCGACACGAGCAAAATAATACTCTTGTGGATGCAGTGCACTATATAAAAAAAACAAAACATTAAAATGTTATTAATAAACCGATATTTAAAACTGTTACGGATTCTGTAAACTACATTTTGGTATTTATTACACGCAGATTACAAACATAGATTATTTATTATTTTTAAGCCATTCACATGTACATAAAGAAAATTCTAAAATAAGAGAAAGTAAAAATTGTTTCTTGATTCAAATTGTTTCTTAAAAAAAAAAGTAATTCCAGTGGGAAAACTCATTTTGAAAAATCTCTCTTGACATAATTTCTGCTTCTTTTTTCTACAAATAAAATGGATTTATGCATTTTCATTCCTAGTAAAACTTTCTATTGTTAATTATTTATAGTTAAATATATTCTTAAAGTTTAATGAGTTTTTTAATTAATTTTATTTCACTCTTCATTCAAGTGGAAAATTACTTTTTTCTATGCTATTTATTAATTAAATTTTTATAGAAACTTGATTGCGAATAAATTAATAACAGAATTAATATTTAGCAAACAATTGCTTGGTCAGAAATATTTTCTAAAACTTTGTTTTAAATAAGTCTCGTTTATTTATAATACTTCATTAAACAGAGAATACTTGCAAGGATACTCAAGTATTAGTTATTCATTTTCTAATATAGTGTAAGTGATGTTTAGTTTTACCTATTTTAATCAACACATGTAGATTATTTCTAGAAGTATTAATGCAATTTTTTCTTTTATTTTCTCTCACTGCTGTGAGCATGAAAACATCGAGGAACTAAATGAGAAGTTCTGAGAGCATGAAGATGAATGTGCACAACTTTCTGGCAGTATGTAAGTTTAAGTATCTAGGAGCAATCATGACTGAAAAAAATAAAATCGACAAAGAAATTAGAGCAAAAGTTGCAGCAAGTAATGGATGTCTGTTCGCACTATTGAATGTTCTGCGATTCAATGGGCAGTCACGTGATGCAGTCATGGGCTTTGACAAAAGCTAGTGTGAATGTTCAAAGGGTATGGGAAAGAAAAGTTTTAAGAAGAATGTTCGGACCGAAAATAGAAAACAGACAGTGGCATTCAAGAAGGAATAGCAAATAGTACGACCTGTATAACCAACTAAATACTGTGATGGCATCTGGAAAGAATGGTGGAGGACAGATTGCCCAGAAGGCTTCTCTATGGAAAGCCAAAGGAATGTGGGGTAAGAAGCAGACCCCGCATGAGATGGTCAGTCGACCTCTTCCAGATGGGTGTAAGAAGATGGAGGTGGTTAGTCAAGAATAGAACGGATTGGCTTTCAATATTATAAATGAGGCCCTGGCCCATTTTGGACTGAAGTACCCAGGGATGGGTGGGTGTAAGGATATTCTGTTTAGCTGATAAGATTATTTCCTTGATTACTTTCATGTTAACAGTGGCAAATTGTTGTGATAAAAGCTCGCTTTAGGTCTGTTATCAATCATTATCTAAATAATCTATTTCATTTGAGCAAGGAAATTTTTTTTTTTTGGTAGATCATATTATTTAAGTTTAATTTTTTTTATTTATTTATTTAGAAATTTACAATCTGTATTTACATATATACAATGAGTAATATTTATTTATTTTATTATTAAACTGTTTAAATACAGATATAGTACATAACAGTTGAAGTTTGACACAATAACATAAATATTATTCTGTACACATTACAAACATAGAAAATAAATACATAACTTTTTAATTAACATAACAGAATATTCCAAATAATGAAATATGCCGTTTTCTTCCTTACACTCTCTCTCTCTTCCTCTATTAAATATTAACAAAAAAATTAAAAGCATCTAATACAATACTGAGGTGAACTAGATCGATTACCTTTGTAATAAGAAAAGAAAAGTAATGAAAATATAGATGGAAAAACATCTAAATAAATATAGCGAACTTCTTAACGATTAACAGAAAGTACAACTTAATAATGTTAAGTTATTGAATACTTAATTAACTTTGAGAGTTTCCCTTAATTGGAGAGCTTTTACAGTAAAATAAAAAATATGATTAACTTTCTCTAAGGTATCCACGGTTAATAATAACATAAAAGGCTCCGCACAACAAGTTATATATCTACTAGCTAAACCCGGCCACGCTCAGCAGGGGCTCAGTCTGATTTTAATTATTAGGGAAGTAAATAGAAGTATGATAGTTAACATAGATTCAGCAAGAAAACACATCATTCAATTTAATACCCTACTTTGCGTTTCTGTGAACTGAAAGGAAAGAAAGAAAAAATGTTTTTAACTGAAAGAATGTTTTGAAGAGCTGAATGCGCTATTCTACCTCCTTCCATCAACGTAGCAGCATTACCTGAAGAAGCAAGTGCTAACGCAATATGGCCATTTGAACGGATTTTAGCCAGGATTAAGGAAATTAAGAACGTTTTTCCAGTTCCACCTGGAGCGTCTAAAAAGTAAATCTACCAGATTGGTTGGTCACGGCTTGAATGATGGTATCAAATGCTGTCTTTTGTTCTTGAAGGAGTTTCAGTGTATTTTCTTGGACAAATAGCTGTGTCATTTCTGGTGTATGATTGATCTCTGAGCAGTTCTCTCTCGAATGTTGTATTGATCGACCTATTTGATACTCTTACTCTCAATGGTGGCAACAACTTGCCACACATTGCAAGACAAAGATCCTCAATGAAGATTAACGCTTCATTGTATATAACTTCTGTGAAATCCAAGCCATGATTGCGTTTCTTGTCGTATTCTGTGCAGAATATCTTCGGCAGAGAGCGCGCCACGATCGCAACGCGTCTGCGTCTGTCTATTTTGCCAAACTCACGAAATGCTCGGAATTTCCCGTTTCCGTGGAAACTTCGGAATAAAAAGTATATATATAAACACTCTTATATAGAAATGTAACGTTGTGTAAAAATTTCAAGTCAATCCATCGACTACTTTTCGAGTTTTGCGGCCACAAACATACGGATGCTGAATTTTTATATATATAGATGTAAATATTTATCCCGGAGGGAGCTGAACGTTGGGCAGGCCTAAAAAAAATGCAAAAGGTCATCCGATGCCTTCAAATTACATAAATTACACAAACTATTTATCTAAATTTAAATTTACGCCCTTGTATATATAAGGAGGATATTTTTTCGAGGCCAACCGAATTTGGGCTATTAGTCTGATTTTGTTAATATGAACTTTTTTTGTTAATTTGAACTTTTTTAGGTATGAATTATCTGCAGTTAAAGAGGGTGAATTATTTTTAAAATATGAATTATATGAGGAGGTTTGTCTATTTCTACACTTAAACAGTCATTATGGAATCTTGCCAATAAATTTGGAAATTGTTCTTTTAACAGATTTGGATTTTGCGCTTCCCAAATATCTTGTGCTCCAATAGTTATTAGAGAACTATACACAAATTTAGCCCAATTAAATGGTACGTTTTTGTTTTGAATTAAGACAATCAGTCTTGCAAAGCATAATCTCAAATCGGTATCCTCAGGTTCCAACAGTAATTCTAACCACCATTTCAAAGCTCTTTAAATACGATAGATTTCAAATGTATCTGGCAAGTTTCTAACCTAATGTAGTGATGGGGGGGTGTGAACTGGCAAATTTAATAACAGCTTAAAAAATCTAATTTGAATTTTTTGAATAATATCTGTATAAGGGAGAGCCCATATTTCGGAGCAATATAATCAAACGCATGAAACAAGAGAATTAAATAGCAAAATTTTAGATTTCCTGTACTGCAATTACAATTTGCTACAATTTTCAAAACTTGTGGGATAGCGATTTTACTTCTAGCAACGAAATATTCCGATGCATGCCGAAATTTGCCACTGGACGAAAATGGAACCCCCAAATAAACAAAATACGATTTTAACTGCACTAATTCCTTATTGTAATAAAAAGCTTTAATATTTTTTATTGAACCCGTTTTACTGAAAGGTACAACAAACAGTTTTTGCAATATTTACCACCAGGCAGTTCTCTTCGCAATATTTTTGTAAAATATTAAGTTTATAGTGGGTATCCCTCCAAGACGAACCCAAAATGATAATATCGTCCTCATATAGGAGCATTAATAATTTATACAATGAGATGAAAAAAATGAAACTGTAGGTTGTGAGGGGTAGGAGGAGAAAAACTACCCAGCGGTAGCACTCTCTACAGGATACCAATAGCACTGATCAGTCTCGAAGGAAATCTCGGGGCCACTGACGATTCAAACGGCGAGGTGGATTGTCAGGGATGGTAGTGGAAGCTAGAGATTGTACAAAGGGATTAGAGCAAAGCGAGAGAGTAGTATGGAGTTTATGATATTTTGTCCTGGCAAGTTGTTGTACGAAAGGGATGTTGAAGCCATTATGGAGCATAAGATTTGAGACGTAGAAAGGAGCATCAACTATCTGTTGAAGTAGCTTAGATTGGATTGTCTGAATGGTACATAAGTTTGTAGATTTAGCTGAGCCCCACAATTCAACTCCGTAAGTCCAAATTGGTTTGATTATAGAAAATAGATATCATCTTTTGAGTCTGTGAAGAAGTTTGGCCCTTTTAGTCAATGCTTGTCTTTTAAGTCTTGAGTGTGGGTTAAGTTTAATTAAAATTAAATTTTTCTAATAATTATGGTTCCACCATCAATTTCAATTTCATTATTAATTTAAATGAAAATACAAATTACAACAAATATTTAGCGAAACACAAAATACTGATTAGTAAAGTTACTTATACTACAACATTCACAATTTTAGAGCCTTGCTAAAAGTAATATAATATACATTAAGATGATGAGTGGCCCTTTATCTTGGGTTATAAATTGTGCACTTAAAGGGTGTTTAAGGGCACCACACACAAGAGCTCCACGCATTGTTTATGAGAAACTGTCCACTAGGGCTATTTCACAATAAAAACAAAGGAGTATCAAATAATTTTAGTAATTTCAAAGGCTAATAAAGTGATAATCAACTTAATTGCCAGCAAATTTATTACTTTATTTTGTTTATTACTTGATGATTATAACAAATAAATGTTTTATTAGCGCTTTAAAATGATTATAAATAAAATTTATGTTATTTCAAAGTTTAAATTTATTTTTAAAATCGTACAAAGAAAATATTATTTTGTTTGGTAAAATAAATGGTCCAATTGGATGGCAATTAAAAAAATTGTGAGATTAAATGATTCTACTGTTTTAATTGGCTATCAATATCATTGCTATTAATGGGTTGTTAAATTTTTGATTCAACGAACCACTAAAATATTTTATATGCTTGTAATATTTATTCTCTTCCATATATAGATAGATAGATAGATAGATAGTTCTACCGGGGGAATGGCTACTCAGCCTACCCACCGCGACACCCCAGGATCTATTGTGGCACCCCCTAGTTGGAGACCCGCCCCCTATCCTGTCCTTAACCGAACTGTGGAATTGGGGGGGGGGCTCCAGGTGGTCAATCAGAGCACCCACGCCACATCAGAGCACCCTCTCGAGTCCTGCTTGCCTTAGAAGACTTAATAGGTCCGAGAGAGGGCCCTGGCTGAGGCTTGTTGGCACCAGCTTCTCTTTACCAAAGAGGCGGTACCTTAGCCAGACCAGCCCCTCGCACTGACATACCACATGCAGTGCCGTCTCCTCTTCTTCCTGACAAAACCTGCACAGGCTATCCATTGCCAAGCCCATGCTTCCATATATAAGAAATAGAACTATACAAGTAGCATAGAAACGAATATATCCCGGAATATATTTCGTGTTTGAGTGAATTTTTTTGTGGCAAAAAGGTTGGGATCGTTAATTAAAATATCATGAAAGGTTTGGTACACAAGAAATACTTAAAATTATATCTCACGCATAATTCTGGATTTCACAATCTCGAGCGTACGACTTAGGTTTGTATTACTCTATGTATATTCTAATTTATTGTTACAAAACTGGCAAAAAATTATTTTCTTTCTAAAAATCAGGTTATGTTTAAAACTCCACGGGACTTTTTAAAAAAGCGAGGACATTAGGTTCACCTTCTCACCTTATTTTAGTGGAAAGTTTAAAGTTAAAACCTTTTCCATATCACTCCAAAAATAGATTTCCCTTGAGGGCTTTATGTAGGTAGTTAGTACGCACAAAGTCATTGAAGCCATCTTCAAGAAAATCGCGAATACATAAAAAAAAAAAAGAAATCACTAAAGTCGCAAATCCTGTTGTTGGATTTTGTCCGAAACTTATTTTGTCAGATGGGCGGTTATGATACCTTAAAGTAATACGTTTGAGATTTCTGTAGTTTTTCGTTTTAAGTATTCTAGTCACGAACATACACATACGCCATACACTATTTGCTAGAAATCATTTCTTTCATACACAGTGGACATGAAAACATGCATTTCTATTAATAACTTATTACATTGGCAATACTTCGTATAGTGGAAGACGTAAATGGAAAATGTGAAATAATTTTGGAAAATATTTTAGTGAATTTTAACTTAAGTAAAGTGTAGTGAAATGAACTTAGATGATCCTAGACAATGGACCCAGGTATACAAGGCACTATTACAAGAGAGGTCAGAGAACTCTCTTTAGAGGCCACTCTTTGTCTTTTAACCCCTTCTAGATATAAAATAAAAGGAGCAGGTTTTTATAACTGTCAAGAAGAGCATTATTTCAAGAATCTTATTTCCGAATTCAACCAGTATACATTCGAGAGAGAACATCAGTGCCAGCTAGTTGTAATGTGTAGATCTTTGGAAGAAATGAACTGAAACATAAATTACGATTTTTGAAGCAAAATTGATTAAATATTGGTTGTTACTTACTGCAATTTAAAGATAGGGTTTTTACGAAGGTTGGGTGAAACAATAAGGAATACTTAGAAAGGTATAATATACCTTTAGTTACAATAAAAGGAATTTCCCTTCCTTTCATTCTTCAGTAGAGGGAGGGATTATATATATGTAAGGTCTGAAATAGGTGAGGATCAAATTTGTAGCTTTGAAAATCTGTGTACATAAAAAAGTAGTGCTATCCAAAAATATATAGTAATGACTTAAGTGCAAAACCCAACCTTCAACCAATATTTATATCTTAAGTTTATATATGAAATAATTTTAATTATTCAAGTTTATTATATCAAACACATTATAAGATATTATTTTGGTTAAATTATATTTGTATATACTTATTTTTGTATTTAGATTATTTTATTATACCTTCTCACCTCTGAATTCCGTATCCTCTTCCGAGACCTCTTTGGAAAGGAAATCACTTTCTATTAATAATTAATGATTCTAGTTATTTTAATTAATAATTTATCAATTATTAAACATTATTTTTTTGTATACTTCTCAATTATATAATATTCATACATTTCATAGTGTTATGTGAACATTTTTTGAATTTAAATCAATCTAGCTAAATATTTAATTGCAAGAAATTCTTTATATATTTATAAGCTTATTATTACGAATTATTATTAAGTATTTAAATTCATTTAGTGATAATAAATTTATTTTAAAACAGCGATGACTTCTTACTTATTTCTTAATACTTCTCTCTAAACATACACATCACATAAGCCCTTTTCAACAACGTTCACGCCACACTATTACAAACAACACTTATAACTACACCAATAACATTACATTGGTCTTAAGCAATATTTTCTAAGAAAAGAAAAATCGATTACGAACTTTCTCTTATAAAAGTTAGACATAGTATAATATGACAAATTTCCTTGAAATTCCTAATTCTCTAACTGGATGGTTTAGTTGCCTTCAATGTGACATCAAGTTAAACTTAATAAAATCACTTTTTTGAAGAAATCATAATATTACACCTACCTCAAAACCCCTTTAAAATGAAATTTCTCAGAAAAAATGCTAACAAAAGTGAGGATAGCTAGTAAGGTTAGTTAGTATAACAAATTTAATGGAATCCATCAGTGTGGATGAAGAAAATTGTAGAAAACAAAACAAAAACAAAAAAATGTTCAGTAATAAACAACTTTCGGTCAATTGATTTTCTTCAAACTGGAAATAATTAATATTTCATTCAGTGGCGGCTACTGGTATTCGCGATTGCGCGACTGAACCCCCCAGCTTTTTGAAAAAAATAAAAAGTAACAAATTATCATATGTTAATTACTTTCTCTTATTCATATTTCAAAAAATATTTTCATTTTTATTTATATTAGTTTCAAACCTTAAACCTTAGTCACAGTAAAAATAGTATATATTGCCTGATATCAAATTTCAATCAAATCCATGTAAAAATAATAAAATAATGAATGAATGAAAGAATGATGTGAAAAAAATAATTTGTTTGTCAAATCCGCGGAGAATCAGAAATAAAAGAATAGGAACGTATATCAATATAGGAGCTCACTCTAATGTGTTGTTTAATGTATTGTGCATTTTTGTACGATTGTAGGTATAATGCGTGCACATATCAGGAGATGTATAAAGTGTAGGAAGCAGGGGGTTCACAATTCGGTATCGCGCTGGAGAATTTAATATATATATATGTATATATAAAAACATTTCTTTGTGTTAGTGTAGAAACGTGTGTTTCCTATTAACTTTTTAAAATAAGAGTGGGGGATTCTTGCGCGATGAACGTTGAATACTAGCTAGCTTTAGTTGAACGAACTTACCCGATCTTATCCGAAGTTAGTTGCATGGATTCGAATTGGTTTATTTTTTTAAGTAATTATATTTCTATATTTATATTATTATATTTCTAAATATTATTTTTACATTAGATAAAGTTTTAAACATTTTTTCATTCCTTCTGTTTTCAATTTATCATGTCATTTATCATATCTGTAGCAATTAATAGTGTTGAATATTTAATTAAAAATTCGGATAATTTAACTTACGAAGATAGAATTAGGATTAAAAATGCCGGTCCCCCGCGTCCCAACTTAATCATTAATACTAATTACAAAAACAGATAATTTAAAAAAAAATGTTGAACCCCCACATATCCAAGTCAGGAGCCGCCACTGATTTCATTCTAATTAATATTAGTCTGATGATAGAATCGTATAGTAAACTAAAGTAGTATAAGTAAACTAAAAGTACAACTCTACCAAAAGTTCAATAAAACAAAAGTAGAAATCAGTTCTCTACATGAACTTAATTAATTCTCTGATGATGGATAGAATCCGAAACCGGATCTAGGCAGGAATAACAAAAATAAACATGCTATGACGGTACAAAATCCCAATGTTATCAAACATTGCGGGTATCCATCCGTACCTATTAACTCATTTAAATTATGCTGCATATTTACTAGATTAAATAACTGAATTTCAACATCATTCAGGCAGCATTGAAAGATATCACAAACTATAGAATAAGATATCAGAGATATTTTCCATGATAGCCTGCTTCTTTTTTGGTGGTCTTCGACCGGTTTCGGTCATTCCGGTCTCGGCCCGAATCCGGTCGATGACCACAAAAAAGAAGCATGCTATCATGGAAAATATCTCTCTGATGCTTTCCATCTCTGCAGAATCAACCACAACAACTATAGAATAAGATATTTTATACAATAATATTAATTTAGATTTTTTTTAGGATGAAAAATTAGAAATAATTGAAGATAATATCAACAATGAAATTATTTTCAGCCAGGAAATGTGCAAGGCTAAAGTTGATAATATAAAATTTTAATATACAGGTAAGATAAGTTATTTAATAAACAACAAAACTTTAAGAGTAAATATTATAATTTATTATTTACAAAGAAAATAATATTTACACAATATTACAATATGTAAAAATTAAGGGAAAAATTTGTAAACAAAAAAATTTTCTGTTGATATTTATACATAAATGTACAAATATAATCAATGACATATCCTTTGTAAGAGACCACCGTGTTGAGCTCTTCGCAGGATTATCTCTAATCTTCTGGTATATTCAGGTGTACTGAAACGAGCTGTTTTTCTAATTTCCATCTCTTCCACGCTCATATCTGTTGTATTGATCTTTGGTGGTGAAAATTGTGGCGGTGCACATACTACTGGGGTTACAGTGACCGCTGCGAAAAGGCCGAAAAATTCTGTTCGCTTCATTTCATTCATTACCTGGAAAATATTAAACACAAAAATATAATTAACTTGCTAATTGTAAATGCTATTAATATTAATTAATCAGTAATCATTAATTAATCAGTTTTAATTGATCAATCCTAATAAGTAAAAATTTAATTTATTTATAAATCTTAATTAGTCAATCATTTATTAATTTCACTAAAATCATTGAGGCTATTTTAAAACAAATTTATAATGATCTGGAAGCAGGGTTATGCTTGAAATATGGAACATGGGCTATTGTGGACTAGAGTGGCCATATACTCCGACAGTAAGGCAGCCGTGAAGGCACTTTCCTCACACCAAATAGTCTCAAGACTGGTGTGGGACTGCCTACTTGCCCTCACCGAGGTGGGTACTTGGAATAAACTGACACTCGCCTGGGTCCGGGACATGCGGGGTTCCTGGGCAATAAGAGGGCGGATGCCCTAGCGAGGGAGAGTTTGCAGGATACCTTTATAGGCCCCGAACCCTTCTGCGGCTTGTCCAGGAGTCTCATCCAAACTTCTATCAGGGGTTGGATAGAAGATCAGCGTTTGCGCTGGTGGGGGAAGGAACACCAGGACAGAGGCAGGCAAAGCTCTTCATTAAAAGACATTTGCCTAAATTTACCAGAGACCTACTGAGCCAGACCCGAAGGGATATAAGGTTAATTGTGGGTCTACTAACAGGGCATTGTAGGCTGAATAGACACATGCACCACCTACAACTTGCGGATAGTGCGGTATGCCGATTCTGCAAGGTAGAGGAGGAGACCCCGGTGCGGATTAGGTTTCTTCAATTGGGAACGGGCAATCCCGAAGCTGAAAGCTTCATGACGGAGCCGCTCTCAGCTTTGCTAGGATTGATTAGGAGGGCAAAGCTGGGGGCTGTTCTGTAACTTAAGGGGATCCACAATAGACCTCAATTTGTAGGTCGCAGTGGAATGAGGCTCCCCCCCCGCTTCTATTCTTTTCTATTGTGGACTAAACTTTTGAAGAAAATTGGAGGAACCGGATTTGTCGTAATGGTGGCCTACTCACGGGGGCCATGATACGTTCAAGAAACAAGCATAAGGTGGTGTTAATCAAACTCAGCACCGATATACAGATTGTGTCTAGGGGGAGAAGGAGGAAAAAAATGGCCTCTCACCTGTTGTTCGATATGTCGCAATCGGTGGATTACGCTATGAGATCTTTGGCACACGCTGAAATCAGAAAAGATCATAACGCAAAAAGATCTGATTGGAAAAGCCTTCAACATCATAAAGAAAGGAGGTTTCCAATACTAGACCCGGGTACAATAAGGTACAATAAGCCTCAATATGGATTAAGAAAAAGTAAAAAAAAAAAAAATCAAAACAAATATAATCCCATCACAAAGATGAGAGGCCACAATTAAACTTGAGTTAGAAGTGTAATGAAAGTCGTAAGAGAATGTCGTTTTGAGTGTTCCTCTCCCATATTTTTTTTTATCATGATTACTAATTAAAAACAACTTAAGAACATATAAGGATATTCCTCATATCAACCTGAAGTGTTATTTGAATTGGAGAAAACACAGCATCAGAAAGTTTAAGAACCACTAGTCTTTTAAGTGTCCCGTATAATTGATAATAAATGCAGTTGTTTCACCAATAACTTGTTCTTATAGATTAGAAAATTTGCGTATATAAATATTTTTCGTTCTTAGTATGATATTATTTCATATAATTTAGATCAACATGTTTAAAAAAATTCATTATTAATAAATGATAAATATTAATTAAATAAACTTTAATTTAAGTGAAACACCAGTTCCACAAGAGCCATTTCTTTAAGTCACTGGTTGTCCAAACTCAATTTTTGTCGCGGAACTCTTTTATTTTAATAAAAATGTCAGGCATACTGACAATTATAAATAAAACAAACAAACAGAAACATCAAAAACTGAAAGTTGATTAAGAACCAGCTATATTGCAAGTGCTTTAGTGGAAACAGAAGATATTTTTGTTGAAATTTGTAAAAAAAAAAAGAAAGAAAAATGATGGTATCTATTTTCTCGTATCCTCTTCTCTTAATAAAAAAGCAGTTTTCAGCAACTCACGACCCAAGTCTGCATTTTCATAAATCAAGCATACATAATTATATTGTAACGCAGCAAGTGGTGCCATCTAGAAGAGAAGACAGGTACCTAAGGTTCTCTTAGTGGCCCTAGGAAGCGCTGGCGTCGTTCTAGCTTTTTCTGGAATAGTAGAGAACATTCTGGAAGTTCGCTACCGGTATAAATAGAGGGACCACAGAGAGTTGAGAGAGTTCCCAGTTACAAACGAAGTTATTAGTTTGTGAAAAGTGTACAAAAGTGTACAAAGTGAACTTCTGTGGTTTAAACTGTGAAATAATTATTATTAAGCGTTGTATTTAGTAATTTATTGTGTATAGCAATAAATTGGTGTTCTCTTTATTGAAGTTTAGAGTATTTTATCTATACGAACCCACTTACAACTAGTTGCAGTAGCTAGTTTAGAAAGAAAAAACGTTACAATATGTATATTATTATTAAAACTTGGTGCCTGCCGGCCCGGGACCTAAGCCTATGTGGCTTTTATCCTCCCAAATTATCCCTCTAATAAAACTTCCCCGGTAGTCTATCGCTTTGTTTGCAGTATCCTAAAATATCTTTCAGCTCCAACCCTCCCAGGCAATTCTGCTTTGAGTGATGCCCTCCCAAATACATGAAACCTGGTACCAGCGAAATGGGGGACACTGACATAAATAGTGATACACCATTTCCCTAACTCCAATATATTATGTAGACACATATACTCATACATATATTCACAGGAATTATTCATAAATTATCAATAGATTGTGGAAACCCAAATTTTAATTTAGCTGACGCCTGACGGTACGCTTAGAGTCTCACAGAGCATAAGCTGAAACCCTATTCTGAGCGAATGTATGTTTATAATATTATTGTACTAAAAAAAATATAAGTTTTGTCTATACATTTTTTTTTTGTTTAGTGTATAATGCTTGTAGACAGGCAGTATGAGCAGGAAACATTTTATATAATAACTAATATTACATTTTTTTTTTTGGTCACTATGTCTTTTCATTGTACTCACTTTTTTTTAAGCAAAATATCATATAAAACCTATCATAAATAAAAATATTATTACTAAATTATGTATGTTGTATTTCTTCTTTTCTTTTATTTATTTGCAGTGACAGTTCAAAGGAAATAAAAGAAAAAAACTGAAATGACAAGAAAATAAACGTACAGGAATTCTATTCTAAGATTGTTATGCAAAATACATATTTTTTTTTTTATAGTTACTTGCTATTGTATAGAAAAATTGTAGCAAGAATGTGGAAAAATAATTTTTCCAAGAAGTAATTTAAAAACGAATAAGATTGGTGACAATGTGAAACTGAATTTCCCAGTAATAATTAACTATCTGCGTTTACAGGCTTGAATTAACAAAGCATTTGAAAATTATTTGAATTAAATTTGGTACAAATTGAAGTTAAGAATACAAGCTCTAAATAAGAGAGGAAATGTAATTAATTGTTTTTTTTTTTTATGTTATTAAGGACATAGTAATTATTAGTTTTTTAAAAAAGAATAATATAAAATAAAAATATTAATAATATTTACTTACATCATTAAATGTAGGCACTTCCATGTAGCCCATATTCTTAAGATATTTACCAAGTGTTTCAGTATATTCCAATATTAATCTATCAAACATAAACAAAACTTCATACGAGACAGATGTACTGAGAAAATAGTGTAGATCGAATGCAAAAGAATCATAATGTGAAAGCTGGAAGTCAACAAATCTAAAAACAAAAAAATGAAACAAATATGTATATATTACATTATTATTTTAAAAACGCAAGAAGATTTGTGGTTATTAACGCCGAAGGCTTCAAAGTTCTCAAGTTCTCTCTGCCTGCCTTCGGACAATGTTGTCTGTAACCAGAAAACATTGTCCGAAGGCTGGCCCACAAGTGGTATCTGTTGCATGCAGTTACTTGGGCAGTAGCGACCCCACGTGTTACCACAGCTCAATTACTCCATGCATTTCATCAGAACAGTACACAATACACTTAAACTACATACACTCTACGTTTTACAGACAAGGACAAACAGAGTACACAAACTAGAGTGTCCGTCCCTAGTTAATTGGCGAAAGCCAAGGGAGAAGGAAGGGATTAGCTCAATGGTAGCGCGCTAGACTGGCAACGCGGAGATTCCAAGTTCGAATCCAGCATGCTGTTCTTGATTTCTTCTTCCTCTACACACCACGGTGATGGGCAGTTTATCTGCAGCTAGGAGAACACCTTGGAGGCCGGCTGTGCATTGGAAGAAGGCTCCGGGGGCACAATAGATCTTCAGGGCGCAGTGCAATAATCCCTACAACAATCTAATCTAATGTGACGTTTTCATACACATATTTTTGTCGGAACCGCTAGAATTCTTAAATGGTAGACACTGGTCTTATTTCGTGAATTCCTATAAATCTTTATATCAGTACAAAATGATGGTTTAGCTTTCTTAATTGTTTTTAGTTTGTTTTATTTAATGCATTTCTTTCCACCATCAACTGAATGCACTGTTTTTTTTTTTTGCTTTTTTTTTAATTTTGACTAACTGAATGTTTTTCTTAAAAGTAGTTAATATATGATTTTCTGTTGCTATGTTTACCCCCTCATAATAATAGTACAAGACTCCACAGACAGTCTATTTATCATAGTACTTGTATTTATAAGTTAATTTTATTTTTCATTTACAAGGAAAGTTTTGGTTTTATATTCTGTAATACAGTTTATAGTCATTTTGTAATACGTATTATGCATTCTTAATAAAGACAAAAAAAAAATAATAATAATAATAATATAAGAATTTTTTTTTCCTAATAGCTTTAGGAAATTCTAATAGCTCTAGGAAATTATTTGACGTCATCTTTAGATAACTATCTACTTATATTTTTATATATTATGTATAAATATATGTGACTATCTACCTTATTTTTTATAAAAAAAATAAAGCATGTGATTTTTTTTTTGTCCGCAAGGGGTATCAGTTGCACGCAGTTACTTGGGGAGTAGCACCCCAGGGGTTACCACAGCTCAGTGCACCATGCACTTCATCAGAACAGTACACAATACACTTAAACTGCATACACTCTACACTTTACAGACAAGGAGAAACACAGTATACAAACTAGGGTCTCCGTCTCTAGTTAACTGGCGAATGCCAAGGGTAAAGGAAGGGATTAGCTCAGTGGTAGCGCGCTGGACTAGCAACGCGGAGGTCCCGGGTTCCAATCCAGCAGCCCTTAGATTTCTTCTTCCTAACTCACTGTCCGGTGATGAGTAGTGTTGTCTGTAGCTGGAGAACACTGCTTGGAGGCCGGCTGTGCATTGGAGAAGGCTCCGGGGGGCAAATAGATCTTTCAGGTAGCAGTGCAATAATCCTCTACAACAATCTACAATCTACAATCTTCAGACAACACCTTACTACCCATCATCGGGCTGCGTGACGAGTGTTCGTTGGTACTTGATTGAGGTTCCTAAGGCAAGAAAATTAGGTAAGAAACATTTGCTCTTACATGAATCTAGAATTTTCGCATGCCAACCCATCGCGCTATGCAATCATTTAAATATTGCATATGAGAATTTTATATTTTAATACAGGTTAAGGATGTTTCTCCGCTTAATATTGGATATGTCTAGTTAGTAATCAAATAGTCACTAAGATAAAGAGTGATCCCAGGCTTCAGTGGCCTGTGTCATTCAAAACACAATGGCCTTCGATTGAGACCGTCGGGTTGGTTCTATTCGAAGGATATGAAGGTAAAAATGAAGGCACTGACAAAATATCAACCTGAAGACCCCCTCCCTGTGTTTTCCATGACCTTGCAAAAATTTATAAAATCACATTTTGTCTTACTGGGCTATCGGGGCGGGTGTTGGAGTAATGGTTACGAGCATGGACTTGTCTCGGGTATAACTGCTAAATTTTATATTTGTTTGAATAAAATGTTATTAGTAAAGTAAGTGCTTTGGCCCCCGTCCATGACACCTTCATTTGGTAGTCGGATCCTGCCTGAAAAAATAGGCATTACTTTACTACTACTTACTCTTATTTGCTATCGGACAAAATTTTACTTATTAGTTTCAAGGAGATATCCCTCATCTGCAATAAAGACATAATTCTAGGAATAAAATTGAAGATGAAAATCGAGGCAATAGAAAACGTTGCTAAGTTAAAAAAAAAAATGGTAGGAAAATTTTACAAATAAAAAGAAGCACCCCCCACACGGCTCTATTGCACTTCTCCGTTTCTAGTTTTGACAAACTTTGTACAATCTCAGTATATTTTTATAATACTCTTAATGCGAATAAACGTTACACAAGTGATGTACACTTCACATTGTTATTTGCTAAATTTAAAAATATAAGAAGAGGTAAAAACAAAGTTGTTGTGGCGGTTGGTTCCGCAGAGTTGGTTCCCGACCGGTTTCGGGCGTTCGCCCATCTTCAGGATGCGTTTGTCAGACAGTGTGATAACACTGACTTGCACAGAGCAAATTCAGTTTATACACTGACTGGTCTTTTTAATTGTATTTTAAAATTGAAATCTTAAACTACGTCAAAGGGAAGTATGGCTCATGGTCATGAATTTGCTCTGTGCAAGTCTGTGTTATTACACCGTCTGACAAACACATCCTGAAGATAGGCGAACGCCCGAAATCGGTCTATGACCACAAAATTAAGCTGGCTACCACGGAAAATGTCTCTGATAAAAACAAAGTTTCGGGAACTTTTCCATAAAATAATACTGAAACCATAATTGCTAATAAAATGTAGAATTAAAAAGAAAATATTATCCTCAAAACCCATAAAAACAATAATCAAATATTTAGTTATATGCAAGATGTTAAAATACAGATTGTGAGGGAGATTCCTAGGGTACGAAAATAATTTGTAGTGATTTCATTAATAGAAAACAAAGGAAGTTATTAAAAAAAAAAAGACATTTGAAAGTGTTGAGCAGAACAAAAATTTTGATTCAATTAATATCAGGCAAAAATTTGGAAAATTTTAACGAGTTATCTGGCACAAAAAAATGCAAAAAGTCTTTTTAAAATTGTAGAGATACGAATAATTTTATTCATTTTCTTATTTGTTAAATAGTTTAAAAAAAATATATATAAAAAGTGGTAAGACCAAGGTTTCGGTAATTTTCCATAAGATAACAATAACAATAAAACCTTAATCGCTATAGAATTAAAATCAAAAACATGAGTAATGTGATATTTTTATTTAGGGGGAGTGGAGTTGTTTACGCCCACGAGATTATTCTCATGTGGCTGGCCCCTAGATATTCAACTAAACGAACAACATCAGCCGCCAACGCAGCCTTTTTTTATTAATGTGCCGCGCGATGTAGTATGACAGAAAAGCCGAAGTTATGGCGTAGGAAAAGAAAAAAACAAATTATTAAGCTCCTCGCTTACGATACAAAACATGTTATATTCTTATATAGGGGCAGGTGTTGGTGTATTGGTTATGAGTATGGACTTGTAAGTGGGAGGACCCCAGTTCGAGTCCAGCGTATAACTAAATTTTATATTTGTTTAAAAAATGTTAATAGTAAAGTAGGTGCTTCCGCCCCCGCCGTCTACGACACCTAATTTGGTAATTGGACGTTAAGCCCGCCTAAATATTCTTATATATATTTATACCCTTTACTTTCTTTGTTAGAATCTGGATATAGAGGTGGATGCTTCAATATGAAAGATTTATTCCATTATGCGTATAATATTTTGTATTAATTATGAAAATTATAAAGATACAATATAATTTATTATTTTCAATTTATACGTCAACTGATAACACCGTTAACAATAAGGAAAAAAAAAAAAATGAAAAAAATTATTTGACATCTTATTGAAATAATAATAAAACGCTAAACATAGGGGAATAAAAATGTCAATGGAATATTTTTTTTTTATTACTTAATAAATAATTTTTTTATCTAATCTTTCACATGATAACAGTAATAATTATGAATGGTAAATTTTTAATTCTTTTTTTTTTTTGTCTATAAAATATTATTTTATAAATCTAAATTTTGTAAATTTCATATAACTTATGTCTGTCCATATTTTTTCGAATATTTCCTTTAATGGAATTTCCTCTTGCATATCATTCTAAAAATAGCGAATGCAATATTTAAATTTATGTCAATACTTTTGATTGACGTTTGATCCAGTTTTGAATAAAAAAAGGCACCGTAAAACATTTCAATAGAGAGACTAGGTACTCAGATAGACTAGATATTGCTTTTGGTTCGTTTTAATCCCATTCAAAATGATGTGCTCAATAGTATAAAATTATTTTCTGTCTGAGATAATAATTATCTTAATATTAATTTTGCATATGCATTTGCATAAAACATAACAGAACAAAAAATTGAACTAGAAGAAGTAGTGGTGGTGGTTGGTTCCGCAGAGCTGGAAAGCATCAGGGACATTTTCCGTGGTAGCCTGCTGCATTCTGTGGTCATCGGCCGGTTTCGGGCGTTCGCCCATCTTCAGGATACGTTTTTCAGACAGTGTGTGACAACATAGACTTGCAAGGCTACCACAGGCTACCACGTAAAATGTGTCTGAATTGAACTAGAAGGTTTACAACCATACAAATAACAGTTACGTGTTTATTTTACAATTTCAATTCAACAATCTGAAAAAAAAATTAATTGAATCGTTCCAATCTTTTATTATTTATTACCGGCTGAAAATAAAACAAATAAACCTAACAGAATATATTGAAAGTTTCGGCAATGATTTTTAATGATATTATATGACTTATTATAGATTGAATTAGGCAGTTATTTTTTTAATAGATAAATTTAAAAATTAAAAAAAAAAAAAAATTATAAAAAATAAAATTACTTACTTTACTGATTCAGGGCTGGAAGATGAGTTTGAATATTTAAACATTATATTATTCACCCAAGGATCTCCATGATTCAGTACTTTCAGTTTTGTATGTTCACTTCGTACTTGTTTTAGTTGCTGGACGGCTATATCTGACAGTTTTCCCAACCTGTCAATTATGTCTTTCCTTCAACAGAAAGTAAAAAAAAAAACATTACATATAAATAACATGTATTTTAGACTTTTAGTTCATTCTTCATAGTGTTTACTAATGTGAGATTTTATATTAACATACAAGTTTAGGAAAAAACATCATACTGTACGCCTTTCGTAGGTAAAGAAAACTATTTAAGTCCCTGTAAACCAAACAAAGCCAGACCGAATCATCAAAAGGCAACATGTGGATAAGATGATCTCAAATATTGATGGCGAGCTAATGGCAATGCTTTTAGCAGTAAACACGCGATCTTGGCAGCGTATTGTCATTTTTGTGGATTCCCGAGCCGTAGTTGGTGCAGGAAGTTTAGATGCTTGAACCGAGTCACAACGCAAAGTGGCTATAGACGCAGCTAGCAGGTCCGGAATGACCCATGGTCTTTCAATGGATACGGGGCACTGCCGCACATTTGGAAATGACGAAGCTGATCGGCTGGCAAATAAAGGGCTAGATATGGCTCAGCCGGACACTCCGGTCTCAATGAACATCTTTATTCGACGGACAGCCGCTTCCATGTTTCAAATACAAGCGTTGACACCCACAGATCTAGGCGGAGGGGAAGCAGTGGCAGGACTTGTCGAACCAAGTGATTTACCGAGAGGAGTTGGAATGGCTTGCTTCTCCTATTTCTAGGCCTATCTCCATCGAATTGGACCAATCCTGCGCCTTGAGCGGAGGGGAAAGTATAATATCACAGCACCTTGACGTATGCCTCGCTTAGCCGACTTGAGGAATAGTTTCATTAATATCGGACCAATGGAAGGTTGATATTATATGGGGAAGCCCGACGTCGAATGGCTGAATAGGCTACTAATGATAGCGTGGGAAAAAAAAACATATACATATAATAAGCGCCTAAACACAAATGATAAACGAAGAATTGAAAATAGTTATTGTGGTGGTTGGTTCCGCAGAGCTGGAAAGCATCAGAGACATTTTCCGTGGAAGCCTGCTTCATTTTGTTGTCATCGACCGGTTTCAGGCGTTGGCCCATCTTCAGGATGCGTTTGTCAGACAGTGTGATAACCCAGACTTGTACAGAGCAAATTCACTTTATACACATTTTCAATTCGTTTATACACAATACAATGAGTTTATACAAATTCAGTTTATACAAATTCAGGTATAAACTGAATTTATTCTGTGCAAGTCTGGGTTATCCCACTGCCTGACAAAAGCATCCTGAAGATGGGCGAACTCCCGAAACCGGCCGATGACCACAAAATGAAGCAGGCTACCACGGAAAATGTCTCTGATGAATTCAAAATAAACGCTCTAAGCACTAACAGAAAAACTGCAGCCTTCTTCCGAAAGTGGGCGCAGATTTCGATAGTATAGTAAGAAAGGAATACGGAGCCTACTCTGGCGATACTTTAAAAAAAAAAAAATTGCCAGAAGATATTAATCAATGATAATAATATATATGTCCGAAATATTTCATCTTTACTAGGAATAAGAGAAAGTAAAAAGTATAAATGATGGTTAAAAGTTGATACTAATAAAATCTTTATTAAAAATTTCTTATGACAATATCGATCGATAGCTTTGCATACCTGAACATTTTTTTAATCCAAATTACCCCAGTAATTTTAAGTCTAAAAAGGTCAAGTTTAAGGCAAAAATGTTATAAAATAGTGATCTGGGTGCTTGTGGTCGTCTCTGATCACATCCTTGAAATTTGGAATCTGAATATGGTCCTACAGAAGTGGACGGTCGAATGACTCTGCTCAATGGGTCTACACTTAATGCGTGTTCAGGCGCATAAAAAAAAAAATGTCTTTTCTTCATCATAAAACTTGTAATCATGTTCAATAAGAAAACGACTAAGAAAATGTTTGACTAAAATAAATGCAAAAAATTTCAGTGTGACAGAAATTATATGATTTTGCATCGCATTCTAGCTCATGCTGAATGCAATAACACGCCTCTAGCGAACAACCAAACGAAAAGGCAGCGTTTTTAGAATAAAACTCTAAAATTCGACCAACTTCTTGATTAAATAAAGTTCTGAATTGGAGAAGGAATTGAGGAGGAAGCTGTAATTAAGACAAGATCTGAAAATAAAAATTGCACATGAAGCTATTTGAATCTGACGGTTACATTATTAACAATTTGCCGAGTAGTGACCAGCAAGCCGGTTCAAAATGAAAATTGGCTAGGATTACTTACTGAACTATTTCTGTTTCAATTAGTCATAGAGGTGAATGCCTTGCATTTGAAGATTGGCTCTCATTGCAGCATAAAAAAAACAAATTAGGTGATTGTGAATTTTTTGGAACAGTTAGCTCAACAAATATAAAAGCTACAACAGTTAAATATCGTTAGCCTTCGTCAACGAGAACGTTTTCTTCTTAGCTTAATTATTTTCTAATTACCTCAGTTCTTTTTTCCCCCAAAATTATAGTTAAAGACAATAAATCATTAATAAATCTAATTAAATACTAACGAAATCCGAAAGTTCAGTTTAGAGGATGGCTTAAGCCAAATAATATTAAGAGTGACTGCCTATAACAAAAATAATCGCAAATAAAATATAATTCAAATTAATTGAGGTGTTTATGACACTAACACATGAGTGAAATTCATCAGTTTTTTTTTTAATCAACAGGTGTTGAATAAGATAATTTATATATTATCTTCTTTTTTTTATCTTTAAAAACTGTAATTATAATTTTGCATATTGGTTTATTTTTTCGTTGCTTTTAATATGTTTTTTTTTTATTTTTTATTTTTTACGCATTTCATTTAATTATTTATTCCAATTATCAGGCGGGCTTAACGTCCAAAACTACTTAATTAAGTCTCGTGAACGGGGGTGGAAGCACATACTTTACTATTAACATTTTTTAAACAAATATAAAATTTAGCAGTTATACGTGGGACTCGAACTGGGGACCTCCCAGTTACAAGTCCATGCTCATAACCACTACACCAACATTCGCCCCATTCCATTTAATTAGCAAGAATAAGATACTTATCAGCCCATCTAGTATCTTTAATAATTTATAAAAATATGTAGTCAAATTTATAAAGCCACTTATTTTTTTCTTACAACAATGATTATTGATTTGTTATTCGTTGTGACTATTATTGTAAATGCCACTGCGTTCTTTATTTGAGCGAATAGAATGCACGGGTGTCGTCTATCACGTACTTCATTCGGGCGAGTGAAAAATGGAGTTAAAAACAGAGTGAGTTGAAGCCTACAGAATTAAGCCCTAGCTAAGCACTTGGCAGTAAACTTGGAGATTTCTTTCTACCAACCATTAATAGTTGTAGCAAATTCGTAAAAATCTCTAGATCACTCTTAGTTCCAAAAAACTAATAAGAAATAAAATATACACATAAAAAAAAAAGCAAGGAAAATAAAGAAAAACTGTAAATTATTACTAACCATTCCCCCGACCAGTGGGTTCTCATGGCTTTGTGTAAAGATTTAAAACTATTTACAATCAGTTCATTTATAGCTTGGAAATCACCGCCAAATACAAAATGAGAGAATTCATCAGGATGTATTAATTCCTTGTTTACCAGTATTACAGAGAGAGCATGAAACCTTGCCAAAGATTTTATGGCCATCGAAGCTTCATCATAATCCAAGCCGGTTTCTCTGATGCCCATTCTATAGCCTAAATCCTGGAAGTATAAGAATAATATCAAATAAAAGTCTCGAATAACTATCAACAAGATAAATAATCTAATGACATACCCTTACTAAGAAATCAAGAAAAATCCTAAATGGAAACATGATAGCAAGATTAAAATGATTCCATGAAGCTGAAAATGTTTCCCTATTAACTGTGAAAAAGGGATGAGTCATTTTTAATAATATACTCATTAACACCACTCTTAAACATCCATTATAGTTATAAATAGAATTAAAATATTTTCTAATTAACATTACATAGTTAATGTAAACTTTTAATTAAAATCTTTTTAAACTATATCAATGACAAGTATTTTGTATATTATTCTCAATCAGGTTTTTTAATTTGTGATTAGTTCGAATATAATGTAATAGATGGAATTGAAGTTAACTATTGTATTATACGTTCTGTACCACATATACCAACGATAAATCTGAACACTCAGACCTCATTTACTAATAGCGCACACGCGCTACATACATAATAACAGCGCTCAAAATAAATGCTTACAAGTAATTACTATACGTTTTATTCCTGTTTTGGGAGCAACACTTGAGTTGCTCTCCATTTGCGTGTTCCTTCTATGTGATTCTGGGTGGTAGGTCATTGTTAGTTGTATCCTTTTTTGTATTTTCAAATATCTGTGGTCCTTGGCGTCCGAAGGAACATTACCCCTTTTCTGAAGAGCAATAGAAACGTTTAGGAAGAAACTAAAAATTATACAAATTTATTATTTTCGACTAAACACTGTTGATTTCATTGGGTCTTTTGTTAATAATTTTAGCCATTGTTTAGTCTCCCATTATTCTTTACTTCCTTATGACGTTTCGGTTTTTTTATTTATCATCTTCAGGCTTATGGTGACTTTTCTTGGAGATAAGTGCACGTCATTATCTGATTTTTTTCTGTATATTTTGCTACATGGTAGCATAGTCAATTTTAAAAGACACCCTTTGCAAGGAATCAATTTTTTAACTGTAATATATTTAAAACATATACGCTGAGCCATTTATTTTGTACATTCTATCAAAGTTTTTAAAGCAAGGAACAATTTCTTGGTGAATTACTCTTCAAAGTTCCAGAAAACGCACATCGACTTAATGCCCTATTGCACTCCAAAATGCAGTTTAACCGCGATCCAACCATTGGCCACCTGTCTCAGGATTTTGCCGATCAATTCACTTCTCATCACATATCTTTTGTAGAAGCGCATCTCAGATAGAATTTTTTTAAGAGAAGTTGGCAACTATCCATTCTCCTAGCGGTTCGTTAAGGTAGTAAGTTCATGCGGCACAATCCTATATTTTCTTTATACCTTTCCCGTTGTATGAAGATGATGGCTAACGGTGTCTTTAGACACTACCAATTCTGTAGCAAGTGCACATGTACTTAATAGTTGAATTTGACTCGTCAGCTTCCGGTATAATCTCATCAATGTCTTAAAAAAATTTGTAAATCAATAACAGACATCATGCTGATCAAGGGCAACTTTCCCATTGATTTCTCATAGAGCATAAGAAGCTTCATCAAATAGGATACATTGTTTTTTTTTTCCATTGGTGACGCAAAATTACTAATTTATTTGTTTTCTAACAAAGCTCACAATAAATTGAAGTGGCTATATGAAGGGAGCATATGAATAGAAACAACTCTATAGAGTCTAAATTTTAATATAATATCGTGTTTGCAAACATCAGACTTTGGATGGGTTTTAAAGTATACAAAGTTGCCTTAAAAGTTAGAAAAACGGCTATTTTTGTTGATAAACCAATTATATTTATAAAGTTTAATTGTTCCCAAGGAAAAATAACTTAAAATTCTTATAACCTAATTATGTCAGGGATATAATTTGTTCAAGTATTAATAAATATTAACAAAATGATAAGGGAAAAGATTTTGTAAGTTTTTATATAAGAAATAAATCGTTTGATTTAATTTGTAAAGAACACTTAATAGAAGCGTTTAATCAATCACTATTTAAATAACAGCACTTAAGTAGGAAATTTAAGATCCTAATTAATGCTTATTTATTCTCTAGGAGAAAGCAACTGTTAAAACCTTTGTTTTCCTTATAATATGCTCAACTCAATTTAACCTTAATGAAACTCAAATTTATACAATACCAATTTACCAATAAACAATACAATAACCAATTTTCAATGAACCACAGAATTCTGTAAAAAATAAAAAAAAAAATGTTCATTAATTTTTCTAAATGATAATACACTTCCACAGAAGGAGTAGTAGATATTTCTCCGACATGGTTTTTGTAATATCATATCAATATGATAACAAGAAGAAAGGATTTAATTTATAACTAGTGGCTCCAGCCAGCCGCTATCTTCAGGTCAAGAGCCGCGCCAAATAAAACCTTTTCAAACAAGGGTCAATACAGTCAAAGAGAAGCACCGCTAAAACCCTTACAAACAGGGGTCATTATGCGGCCAGTGTGATTTGATACTGATGTAGAACTGATCCCCTCCTCCAGTGGAGCGAAGATTATATTGGTATTACTTACACATTGATAGATGTGTAAGTGATAGTCACACTAAGACATCTCTCGCAGTGTGCCGACCTTGGTCAAGTCGGTGACCAGTGTGATTTAGGTCAGTGGTCAGATTGGCGACAGATGGTGGCCCGTCGGTGATTATCAAAGACTCTTAATAGATGGTTCTTAATAGATGGTAGCCAGGTGGCCTTGAGTGTTTGTTGGCCTAAAAGTTTTTGTTTGGCGCGGCTCTTGACCTGAAGATAGCGGCTGGCTGGAGCCACTAGTTATAAATTATATCCTTTCTTCTTGTTATCATATTGATATGACATTGCATTTTGCTTCTTTTTTTTCCGAATAAATTTGAGTTCTTATCAGAATGACATGTTTTGAGGTCCCCAGAAAATGAAAACAAGAAATGTTTTATTTTTAGCAGTAGCCTGTCTGTGGTTTGTGTATGTTAACGTGAAATAATTCAAAAAATGAAAAACCGCAATAAACTCCACACTTGTTATTCCGTTTTGGCATCACCACCACATTCTCTATAAAATTCCACCAACCTGAAGTTCACTGATACTTTTTATTTTTATTTTCACTTTTTTTTCTTGAAAACCGCTCTACTGGAATACCTCACTAATGGAGGCTAGTTCATAATACATTATATTGTAAATTTTATCTTTGTATAATTTATTTTGGCAAATAAAATAAAAATGATTATAAAAAATAAGTTGTTTTCAGAACTTCAGTTATTGGCCACTGGACCGGGGGCTGAGTTCGGAGCCACAATATTGGCAATATATTTAATGTTATTTAGATGGTACAATTATATGACAAATAGCTCATTAGAGAAAAACATAACATTACCCAGCACCTAAAAAGCTCTCCTTAAATGAATTTTCCCAGAGAAATGTTCAAATAAAAGTTGTAGGTCCTTGGTATATAAGTAAAGTTAACAATTTTAAAGTTTAAAAAAAAAAAAAAAAAAAATTCGGTGAAGCTGCTTTCGAGAAAACTCCATTCATTATAAAATGGTACTTCCGGTTGAAGAATTTTGACAGGTAACTTCCTGTCGAATCCCATGGTGATACCCAAACGGAAAGACAAGTATGACTTTCTGTGTTTTTTCTGTTTTTTTACGCTTTGATGTTTACATACATGCATGCACACACACACACACACACGCACACATAATGTTTTGAAAACCACATTTTTGGACTCGGGGGATCTAAAAACGTGTACCACCGGAAAAAGAATTTATATTTAAAATTTGACACGAGATGCATTTCTTTGGTCGTAAGGTGCAATTGGCAGGAAAAAGCATGTGTATGCATCTCTAATGGTGGCGGCCAGTTCGATGAGTAATTAATGAGGAGTAAAATTTATAATAAAATAATACTATTCTTCTTATTCAATCAAAAAACCGTTATAATATCATTTTGAAATTTCTTATAGGAACCATGTTTTCATTCATAACTTGTAAAATATCGCTTAAAGAAAAAAAACCGTTCAAGTAAATTTTTCTTACAAAAAATAGAGGAATCTATTTCTTAAAAAAAAAAAACCACACCCCCCATTTGAAAAAATGAAGTTAATGCCTGGATCTCGCTTCTGGAAGCACCAAAACAAATTTGCAAATTAAATTTGGATTTCTAACAAAAAACTACGGGGACACGTATTTTTTAGTTTTTTTCTAGGTATCTTAGTTTCCAAGAAAAAAGTCGTTATCCATATACCTTGGGACACCCTGTATATAGAGACAGACTGGCTGAGTGATGAGAAAGTAGTTGTTGCTGACTGGTTGTAAACTGTACTGCTCTTGCTCTATTTATATGAATCAAATTGTCCCTTTCTAGTCAGGCCTAGGTGAGGAGTAATTAACTTTTGATACATTTAATGTGTGCTTCTCCGCTCTTCGGATCCTATGAATCTCATTAAAGATTCGGATTCCATGATAATGAATGTTATTTGTCAAGGGATGAGTTTCATTTATTGACTTCTTTATATTATGTGTCTAAACTAAAATATAATATGTAAAGTTTACAAATGTAGTTAATACCTTTAGATCTTCTAGTACAATCTTCCTTTCATCCAGATGACCAAGACAAAGTGGCCATAATGTGTCTTGATATATTGGAAATTCATGGGCCAACTGTTCCATCATTGGTAGGACTTCGCAGTACATCTGTAACAATAATTGTTAATAAAGAAAGATTAAAAATAAATAAATAAATTGGTGTGAAACACTCACACGATATTCTCTTACCCTAATTAATACAATATAATCAAGAAATTTTCTTAAAAAAATGGCAACGTTGCAATGTTAAGTTAGGTTGATCATAAAAATGGTGGTGGAGATTTTACGTACATCTGAGATTTTACTTGAATATGTGGAGCGCTCTTTGTAAAACCCAATTGACAATTTAAAATTAAACTAACTGATAATTCAGTTTCGCTGATGATACGGCAATCCTGTCACCAAATTCTGATCCTTTTTTGCTATTCCTTCGCTTCAAACTCACCTTACACTCTTTGAAACCTGGCTTTTCACCTTACACCCTCTGAAGTGGAAAATCAAAGTAAATATAGATAAATGCAAATACATAACAATCATCTTAAATTCCCTCCTATCCACCTTAATGGAAAATCCATCCCACCTGCTAACCATGCGCGTTATCTTGGACAGTACCTAGACAAGAGACTTTCATGGAATCCTCACATATGAATCAAATATTGCGACCTTAAAAATCGTTTTCGGCTCCTTTACAGACAACTCAGGAATCGCTTTAAATTGTCTCTTCCTACTAGAAGACTTTTATATACATCTCCTTATCGAGAACTCTGCGGACAAATGGACTAGAACCATAAAGGATTGCAAAGCATTCCAGCCGAATTCAAACCCATCTCACCCTGCACACTGACCTCAAATTCACCTTCTTCTCCACCCTTGCCTTACCTATCCACAGCAGATTTCATTCCAGAATTCAATCTCACTCTAAGCCTTTAACCCAAGCACTCTTAGCCCAGACTCTTCCAGGAAACACAACGGCGCTTAAAGCGTCGATGGCCCCCGCGATCTCCATCACTGGATGATAAACATTTAAGACCATTAACCCATATTTTCTACTATTGCAACTCATTTAATAATTGCATTGAATGCAGATGTAAATTTCAAATAAATTAACAAAAAACTAACAGACCCGCTAACAACCTACAAAAATCAATTTTTTCGTAAAAATGTCTGTTTCTACCTGTGCAGCAAGCATTCTAAGTTTATTGGAAACCACTACAGTCAGTCGTTTTTAAGAAAATTCCAAAGAAAATACAGGATCCTCTAATCACACTTCCGGTTGATAGATTTTTTTGTGGTAATACCGTAGTTGTGCTAGCTGCGACTTTTCATTTTTAGGATTGCCGTTAACACACGCGAATGCAGGCTCATTCGTAATACCATTCGCTAAACACATTTTTTTCGTATTCAGAGGACCCCAAAACATGTATTTGTGGTGAAAACTCAATTGGTACGATCGCAATACTTCCTTTTCCTAGGAGTAAAAAAATAATAATAATTGTTTTTTAAATTTTATTAAAGAATATACACTGCGACCTGAAAGATCTACGAGTATTGTGCCTTCCGGAGCCATCTCAGTGCACTGCCGGCATCCGAGCAGTGTTTTTTAGTTATTTAGTTAACACACGATGGACAGTGAGCTTTAAGGGCTTCCAGAAAGAGAACATCTAAGGGGAGCGTGTTGGATTCGAACCGGGAACCTCCGCGTTGGTAGTCCAGCGCGCTACCACTGAGTTAATTCCTTCCCCTTAAAATAACCCTTACTAAGTTTATTTTTCATTCCACCGCACAATATTACATACGTTTATGTATTTTAACAGGAATATTTAAAAAACGGAAAGTCGCAAAAAGCTCAAACTTGGTATTCCATTTCGGTTTTACCACTGCATCAGATCCGAAGATTTAGAACAAAATCCATCAACCGGAAGTGCGCCTTTACTGAGTGATTTTCTCGAAAATGACTCCCTACGATTATCTTTAAACTTCGTATACTATTGTTAAGTAAGTATGGTTTTGGAATATATATAATTAATTACATATTATGTGAATTGATATAAGTATTATTATGAATTGAGTTTGTCCAATTGTAGTACAGTAAAACAAAAAAATTTTTAATGTGTTGCAATAAAACGTTATTTTGCTGTATCAAGTTATTAACTCTTTGTTGAATACGTGGATGGGTCCGCAATGATGGATAACATCTGGTTTTTATCCGTTGTAGCATGCATATTTATAGTTTCCTGACCGGTTTCGGATTTTCATCCATCGTCAGAGCGAATTCACAAAGTTCAAGTGTAGAGAGTTCATTTCAATTTAATATTTCTGTTACACTCACACTTGTTGGTTGTATATATGTGGGCAATTTATAAGGTTATGTTTGAAATGTTGTTAGTGTGATGTGTTGTAGAGTAGTGGTTTGTGGCTTGGGCGGTTTAGTTAAAGGCTTGTGAGTATATATGTTTGAGAGAAGTATTAGAAATAATCAAGAGATCACACTGCTTTTAAATTAGATATCTAAAGGAATTTAAGCACTTTACAATATCACAACTATATCTTAATAAATCAGTTGTTTATCTAGAATAAATGATAAACTCTATAAATGGCACTGAATTTAAGATAGCGATTTCTGAAGCAAATGTTCCGGTGGAATGTTTACAACAGACTGTCCTGAAAGAATGCCTTCTAATTGTTCGTTCAAATCTTCCCCTATAAGAAGAAGGGATAGACAATGCTAACAAGGTTCATGAACTCTAAAAGACCATTGTCTTCCGTACGGTACCTCCACTACATTTGACACGAAAGATTTCAGGCAAAATCTATCAACCGGAAGTGCGATTATAGGATCCTGTATTTTTTTGGAATTTTCTTGAAAACAACTGACTGTAGTGGTTTCCAATAAACTTAGAATCCTTGCTGGACAGGTAGAAACAGATGTCTTCTAACTGAATAGTCTCTTTTGCAGCGAATATTACATTTTTCTTGAAATTACAAATACAATATTTTTTCTGTATTTCTGGCATACATGACAAGTTCATAACGTTATATTTACATATACGTACATAACCTTATAATCTTAGTACATTTACATAACCTTATAACCTGCCCACATATAAACAACCAACAAGTGTGAGTGTAACAGAAACATTAAATTGAAATGAATTCTCTACACGAACTTGGTGAATTTGCTCTGGCGATAGATGAAAATCCGAAACTGGTCAGGAAAACCATAAATATGCATGCTACGACGGATAAAATACCAGATATTATCTGTTTCTTTGCATTAGCTTGACTTAATATTGCAATTTAGATATATTGGAAGTATTATGCAACTTCAACTGTAAACAATACAAAAAATTTTGGGAAAAAAAGTCTTGAACATCATTATTATTATTATTCACAAAAGGGGAGGGCAAACCCTACGCTATCCAAAGCCTCCCAGGGCCCATATAGCTACCCCTAAAGAATAACAACCACTGGGACTAGAACGAAAATCCAGGCCCAGGTTTAAACCATCTAAGTTTCACCACAGACCGAACAAATCGGACCAAAACCTTAAAAGGACACAGCTTAAGATCCTCTACCGATATCCTATTCCGGCCGAAGGTCCTAAACCTAATCTCCTCACAACCCAAACAATTCGTCATCAGATGCATGGGTGTTTCCTCCTCAGTCTCACAAACTCTACAAAAGGGGTCAGGCACGAGTCCCATTATATAGAGATGTCTCCTTAAACCACAATGCCCAGTGAGGAATCCAACCAGATGTCTGAGGGAGGTCCGTGAAAGACATCGGACCCCGCTACTCAAAGCTCCGTCCGGGCCCCCAATGAGCATTTTAGACTGCCGACAACCCACTGCACTCATCCATAAGGATGAGTGCTGTGAGGTCATCCACGTCTGAAAGCCCGACAAACATGTGCCAGAAGACACACCAACAGCAGGCTCTGGACCAATGAAAGGGAGAGAGGCACCTAATTTGGCAAACCTATCCACCTCCTCATTCCCAAAGATTCCCATATGACCTGGAACCCAGACCAGAAGCACATCCTTTAATGAAGAAAGATCTTCCAGTCTTCTAGAACATTCCAACACCAATCTGGAAGTGAAGACACATGAATTAAGCGCCTTCAACGCAGCCTGGCTATCCGAGCAGATACAAACACCTTTTAAATTAGTGTACGCACCCTCTCATCCAAGAATCGCACAAACCTCAGCCTGGAAAACGGTGGCCCACTCACCAAGAGGCGCTACCAAATGATCTCCCGTCTCAAAATAGACGGCAGCCCCAGACCTACCATCCATCCTGGAACCGTCCGTGTAGCATCGGAGATAATTCTCAGGAATCACACCAGACGGACCCAGGGTTAACCAATCTTCCCTAGAAGGCAACCTAACCCTGTAGGAATGACCAAAGACAAAAGTCTTCAACATCCTATCAGAAGGAAACCTGTAATGGGAATCCTTAAAAGCATCTCGCGATAAATGGTAGAATGACCATATCGCTTACCCTGCCAAAAACCTGCCTGTTTAATTCTATAACAGGCTTTCATTGCCTGGTTTTTCACCTCCACAAAGAGAGGTGGAATCCCTAACAAAGTCTCCATAGATGCGGTCGGTGTAGTCCGAAACGCTCAGTCACCGCCAGACAAGCCAAGCGTTGGACTTCTTCCAACAGCTGCCTAGCGGATCGTGTTTCAATGCGACGCCGCCACATCAAAGCCGCATATACCAATCTAGGTTTAATGACCATGCAATAAATCCAGAACATCATCTTGGGAACTTGAACATCATTAAAATCATATATGTAAAACAATTCTCATTTCTGCATTATTTATTTACTTATTTTAATTATATGTAAAAATTCAGTTACATATTTATTATCAAGGAAATCTCCTTTTTTTTTCACTTATCAATAAACAAATTTTATCTAATTTTTCACTGAATAAACAATGCGGTAAAAACAGGCATTTTATTTAAAAAAAGAAATGTAGAACTTTGGAGAGACGAAGAAATCTGATTTGCTTGACAGCCAGAGAGGCTTAAAAAAAAGGAGTAATACTTCGTTTACACTTCTTATCCTTAAATATATTTTAATGAATTTAAATTCAAATTTCGTTTACAAAATTTGAAAAAGTATAAGTATATGTGAATACAGAATTTTTTATTCTCAAAAAAATTGATTAAAAATGCAAACTAAATATTTGGGAAAGAAACATTGAAAAAAAAAAAAAAAAAAACCTGAAAAATATTATATGTAGTCACAAAATAGGCTAAATACCGTTTCATTCGACTTTTTTATTTTTTTTTAAATACTTATGTCTGCCGTGATGATATAGGGAACGGATTCGTATGTATTTACATATTTTTTTCTAGGCAATTTACAGACTTTTTCAACTAGAAGTATTCATACTGACACTTTTTAAGCCGTTTGAGTCTACTTTTATTTCACATATTTCCACATATTTGGATGTTATCGCATATTTATACATATTTGATCAAAATAAATAAATATTTCTACATATTTAATCAAAATATGTACATATTTTTTCATATTTTTCATTTTTGGCATATTTCCATAATTGGGAGGTGGTTGACAGGAACTGTGAACCACAGACTGTAGGGCTGTGAATCACAGTGGGTACAATGGTTATTGTAATTTACACAGAATGCTGCTAAACAGTGACGGGCACTTGTTAGTTCTTTGAAGTTGTCTGACGTTGTCTGTTCTTTCAGCTCGTTCGTTGAAGTGTCCAATTCATTTCGTTCGGTCACTTAGTGTATTCTTTTTTGGGTGAAATGCCACGAACATCGGCCTCAAACAGACAACTGGTTGCTAAATATCTTCGCGAGTTTCCAGCAGAACTTTTTCGAAGTGATGGAGACATTTTGTACTGCACAGCTTGTGACAAGCGCGTTTCTTGCTCTCAACGTTCCCAAGTCACCCAACATATTGCCACCGGATCGCACATAGAGAATAAAAACAGAAAGAAAGAGAGGACGTCCTATCAAGCCTTCCTTACATCTCCATCATCAAGTAAGTCTACTCTGAGTACAGATCTGTGTCGGGCTTTCCATTTCCACAAACTTAAAAATCCTCATTTCAAAGGATTCTTAGAGACCTATATTGGGAAAAAAATGCCTGACGAGAGCACAGTCAGTTTCCCTAAAAACAAATTATTTTGTTCCTTATAAATTATTATAAATTGTAAAAATGTTCTTTTCTTGTATAAATAATTATAACTTGCCCAAAAAAAAAAAATTCCATTTTCATAAAAAAAAATGTCCATTTTACTTAAATATTCCAGAAAATATTTTAAGAAAATCACATATTTTCCACATAATTGACGAAAATAAATGCATATTTTAATTAAATATTTGGCATTTTTAAATACATAAAAATCCGTTCCTTACGTGATGAACTACATTCGGTTTTAATGGACACTATGTTCTCTCTAGTTCTGCCTGAAAAATGATATAATTAATTTTATACTTAAATTTTTTTTTTTTTTTTTAATAATTTCATTTGAAATAAAAAAAAAACAAAAAAATAAGTTTCGATAAAAATAAAGGAAGATAGTTTAATGGCAATTAATCAATGGTTCAAATTGTGTAATGGAAATAAGATCAAATTAAATGGGTTTGCGGTCATTTGTAGGTTAAATTGTGACTGAGATTGGTAGACCGGTTTTTGTTTTATATATATACACAATTCTAGACGTGCCCCACCCACCCATTTTAAGTAGTATTTAAATTGTGACAAACTTTGGAGAGACAGCAGGGCTCTTTAATTAACAAATATAATTATATATGATAAATCTTTGTTTTAATATTACGCACAGTGTTCAATTGTTATTTAATGAACATTAAATGGAGGACTATATTACAAAGAAATGAAAGATGAATTAGAATTAATGAGACATTGAAAATCGGAAAACAGAATGAAGATTAAATAATGAAAACAATGGCAAAATAAAAATATATTATTTTTATATCCAAAACAATGATATTTATAAGAGTGGCATTTCTATACTTAAAAAAAATCGAACATATTTCCTCTTAAATTTAATTAATTTTTTTTAATGGAGGTAAATATGTATTATATTTATTGTCATTTTTTTTTTTAAATTGTGATACAAATGTAATATAAAGATAAGGATTTTATTGACAATGTTAAAAAAAAAAAATTCAATATTGGAAATCAGGGAAGGGAATAGCTGAGTGGTTAGCGTACTGGACTCCCACGCGGAGGATCCGGGTTCGAGTCCAGCTGTGCTACCCTTAGATTTTTTTCTTCCTAGAAGCCTCTACAGCACACTGTCCGGTGATGGACAGTGTTGTCTGTAACGAGAGAACATTGTCCGGAGGGGGGCAGAGTGCACTGTGAATGCTCCAGGCGCAAAATGACCTTTAGATGTTGCAGCCCCTTTAAATTAAAAAAAAAAAAAAAAAAAATTGAAAATCAGAATTCTTGTGGTGTTAAATACATTTCTGATGATATTAAATAATATTATTAGAAAGGTATCGTATTTACAATGTTGCTCTTATCGTCGCTGATAAGATTTAATTGTATTGTTCTGATTAATATTTTAATCACTAACTTTATTATTTATTTCTAAGGGTGACTGCCTGTATAGGAGAGAAAAAAAACAAATCTGGTGTGAACCACTCACTCACACATTGTTCTCTAAAGTAACGTTATTGTTCCCCCAAAACCTACCCCACGACAAAATATTTCGAATAAACATGTTAGGTATCTGTGTGTGTGTGTGTGTACATAGTGTACAAAGTTTAAAGAAAATCGTTGGAGCTATTTTTCGTGAAAATTGCCAATAACTGAAAAAAAAAATCAAAAAAACCAATGATTAAAGTCGCAATTCCGATTAATGGATTTTTGCCCGAAAATTTTGTGTCAGATAATTTGATAATATATATAAACGAATTAACATATCTGAGTTTCCTGCATTTTTCTGTTTTTTTTTTTAAATAATTTGTTAACTTTCACAAATGTATGCTCAAAAAAAAAAAATCTGGTGTGAAACACTCAAATAACTTTCTCTTATTCCAGTTCTCAAAATTATAATTGACACATTTTATAGTTTGTGTAACAAATGTAATGAAAAATTCGACTGAAAAAACTGTTCAGTAAAAGCGCATTTCCGGTTTACTAATTTCCTTGAAACTCGGGAATTTTGGCAATCTATTTATTTCTAATTAATTTTTTTTGGATGATAGAATTGTATAATCAACTACTCGTATGATAGCACTTTAGAGAAAAACAACCCCACCTCTCCCCTCTAAAAGTGTCATTAAATGAATTTTCCTAGAGAAATGTTTTAATTAAAAGTTGTAGATCTTTGGATGTTTAGTTTATATACTACGTTTCAAGAAAATCGTCGGAGCCATTTTTTGAGAAAAATCGCGAAAAAGTGGGAAAAAAATCATTTAGTAAAGTGGTATAGTAAACGCATTTCCGGTCATCCGATTTTTTTCAAACTCGGAATTTCAACAACATATTTAATTCTAATTAACATTATTTAGATGATAGAATTTGTTTAATAAACTGAAATAGCACTTTAGATGGAAACCTAACCCACCCTCCACCCTAACTGCCCTTAAATGAATTTTTCCAGAGAAATGTTACAAATAAAAGTTGTAGGTCTTTGTATGTGTATTTGATATACGAAGTTTGAAGAAAATCATTTGAGCCATTTTTGAGATAATCGCAAAAAAAGTAAAAAAAAACAAGAAGTAAAGTGGTTGAGGAATTTTGACAGATGACCCACTGGCAGATGTCATGGTGATACCTAAACGGAATATCAGGTTTCAACTTTCTATGGTTTTTTTGTTCACTGAGCTATGCTGTTCAAATACACTGAGACACACACACACACACACAGACCATTTGCTAAAAACCACTTTTTTGGACTTAGGGGACCCGAAAACGGATATTTCCGGTGAAAACTCGATATCGAAAATTTGACACGATTACAATACTTCCTGAGAGAAAGTAAAATATTTCGTACACTGGGGACATCTCAGAAATCTGTATCACCGTTGCAAGTGAAAGTACAATCTACACTTTTAAGCTTTAACTTTAGAAGTCTATATTTATTTAAAAAAAAAAAACAAAAAAAAAAAACTAAAAACAGAGAGCAGAACTAAAGAAGGTAAAATGAAGCTACCAAATCTAAAAGCATTTATTTTTAATTATCACAAAGGGACCAACAACAGGTCACATTTTAAAAGTTTAGTGCTTATTTATAGCTACATTCTACAAACAATAGAACAGTGTAATGTACCTCTTAACAAATGACCTCAAAAATATCTGGCTTGTCTCTCTCTTATTGAAATCACAACTAACAATTGATTATTGTATACAATACTAATATAGGCAATGAAATAGTAAGGAGGATATTAAAGAAATCTGGTTGAAACATTAATACGTCTTTCTCTTATACATAAAGTCTTAATCTTAATGGATGACTATTCTTTAAACATAGACGGTTTAATGAACTTGAATAAAGCCATACATTGCAGACCCTATCGACAGGCATGCACTGCAGACGTACGGAGAACCATACATTGGCCAAACTTATGGACAACAATACACTCCCATAGATCCTATGGATAACCACAGACAACCATACATTGCAGATCGTATACAAGGTTAAAAATTGCAGACCGTATGGGTAGCCAAGAAATATTAATTGTGAAATTTAGTGCCAATCCTAAGGTCTCAACTCGCCCAAATTATACCCAGGGAAAATGTTGTAAATAATAGTAATAAGTTGATATTTGGACATTTATTAAGTTGTGACACCTAAACGGCTATTATAAATCCACCCATTGCCAAAGCTTTCCATTAGTTATGACGTCATTTAATTCCACCCACAGAGTTCACAACTAAGTTGTCCAGCTACATTCCAAGTTTTTAAAGGAACTCGTTGGGAATATTATTTCCGAGCAAATCCCCCCCCCTCAAAGTCTCCGATACTTGATCTAAGTCGCCTTTTCCAATTAAGTGATTTTTCTTAAAATTTGAAAGTTTTTTAATTTATTTTAATAATATTTAGACTGCAGAACCATATCTTAAGGTGATAGATTGTTATAGGGGAAATTGCACTGCAACTTGAAAGATCTATTGTGCCCTCCGAAACCTTCTCAGTGCATTCTCCAACAAAGGACAAGTGAGCTATAGACGCTCCTAGGAAAAGAAAATCTAAGAACAGCATTGCTGGATTCGAACCCAAGACCACCGCGAGAGAATCCAGCACGCTACCATTGAGCTAAATCCCTCCCTTCTACTGAGGTGATACTTTAGTGGGCAATTTAATGTCGCAACTTATCCAGAATCCTTCAACAATCGATTTTTCCTGGCAAAATACTTTAAAAAAAAAAAAGGCGACTATACAGTTTCTAGAGGGTACACGATGTTTAAAGGAACTGGTAGGAGAGAAAATTGTGGTATATGAAAAAAAAACATTTAGTGTGGTATTATATCAAATTTAAGCTTCCCGTTTTATCACTTTTGAGATATTCTGTTCGCGTTTACACATAAACATACAATGTTTTAGGATTCAAAAAAACATGTATTTCCTGTGAAAACCCAACTTTTTTTCGAAACTATGCCAAGATTATCGTGTAGTAAGAGAAAGCAATAACACTTAAGAGGTAACATCTATCCAAACATAAGACCACTAAAACCAACTTTTCGTAAAAATTACGAAATAATGAAAAGAAAAAAAATTATAAAATAAATCATTTCCGGTCAACTTGTTTTGTGTAAATTCTTCCTTATTCGGATCTCTCTAACGTTATCAAAAACAATATGTACATATTCATTTTCTATGTTTTGATTTTTACATCTTTTTCGTTTTCAGAATGTTGCAAATATGTATTTCCGTTGAAAGCAATTATGTTATGAACATAACTTTTATATAAACTTCTTTATAGCAATAAAAAAGTGAAGTTACGAAACTGTGACTAACATTTAGACAGTATATAAGAAATTCATTCACTTAAAACTACTATCCCCACCCCCGCAAAATAAAAACAAAACAAAATTTACAAAAATAAAATTAGGTTACCTTGAATTCTGTAGAAAAATTTGCAGCTATCTGTACAGCTTCTGTAACAATTCTATCCATTAAAGATTCTTTAACAATTACTGATACTTTTCTATAACCACCTTCTGGTGATTTAATTTTCAAACAGATTCTTGTCATATCGCTAGCATAATTATTATCATCACTTACAACTGATTTTAAATCACAAACAGTCACTTGGCCACAGTATTGTAAATATTTTTGCACAGTTTGTGCCACTGGTAATGGGTCCATTAACATTGTTTTTTTTTTTTGTAATTTTTTTTTTTTTTTAACTGGTTGGCTATATATTACGAATAATTTATATTTTTCTTTTAGTTACTTTTTCCCTTTAGTTTCTTTCATAAAAAAAAAAAAACAAACAAAAAACATGAAACGCTCTTTGGTGAAAGCATAAAGATATACTGAACCATAAATGAATAAAGGCTACAAGTTAAAAATGTTCCCACGGCCCACTGAGTGGTATATATGTTAGGCCAGTCTATCCCCACTTGTTTACTTGAGGTATACTGGCTCTCAGATAAGATTCCTAGCTCACTTCAGTTTCAGTACATATGTAAAAGTAAAAATAAAAATAAAAAAAAAAAAAAAAAAAACGAACAAATTTATGGTTCTTATCAAAATCACAATACTAATCTTCTAAACGACACTATTTTTTACGGCCATAAAAAAAAAGAAAAATATATTTAGAAATATTAGTTGAAAATTGAAGCAGGCAAAGAAATGAATAAGACAACTATTAAATACGCACTGACCGAAACAATAAGATTGTGAGCACTCAAGTTTACTCACAGAGTAACTAGTTGTTCACGTGATAACTGTGTGATCCACCAACACGTATCTGCGTAGTTTGGTAACCCTGTGACTGACTCTGTTCTTGAAGTTATATAAGAATAAAAACTAAAATCATCTTAACTTTATTTATATAGTTTTAATTTTTTTTGTTTTGTAAATTAATTTTATTGGGAATTAAATCAATGTATTACAATATTGAAACTATATATGCTTGTTGTCTTAATAAATAAGCTTTAATGAAAGATATTTATTTCCATTCCTGTCAGTTTATATCAAAAATCAAATCTATAAATAATATACTACAGTAAGTTCCAAAAACATTGTTCTTAGACACTATGAAAATTTTCCTAAATAATTAAGAAAATATTTGTGTAGAAGAAAACATCAACTCGCACTTTCACTTAACCCATTCCCCTCCCATTGTTTATATTATAATAATGATAATTTATTATTTTGAGCATGGAAATTTTTACTTTGTTCTAATTTAATTATATAGCTGGCAAGATCGGCCGATGTTTTGTGTTTCTATTACATTCATTTGTGTACAATATAAATGTTTACTTTCTCTTACTCCTCCTAGTAAGAGGAAGTACATATTTGAAATCGTGTCAAATTTTCGATATCGAGATCCCCTGAGTTCAGAAAAATGGTTTCCATGGGATCTGACAATAAGTTATGTGTCAAAATTCCACAACCGGAAGTATACCACTTTACTGTATGATTTTTTTTTTCACTTTTTTCGCGATTTTCTCTAAAATGGCTCCGTTGATTTTCTTCAAATTTCTTAGATCATCTGCACATACAAAGATCTACAACTTTTATTTAAAACATTTCTTTTGTGAAAATTCATTTAAGGACACTTTTTTTTTTTAGAGGAGGGGTAGGCTTATGTTTTGCTCTAATGTGCTATCATAGTCTTGATTATACAATTTTTACCATCCAAACAAAATTAATTAGAAATAAATTGATGGCCATAATTTCGTGTTTCAAGAAAATTAGTAAACCAGAAGTGCGCTTTTACTGAACAGTTTTTTTTTTTCAGTTTTCAACGAATTTCATCAAATTTGTACACTAACTGTAAAATTTGTCAAATTACAATTTTGAGAACTGGAATAACAGAAAATTATGTGTGTGAGTGTTTCACACCAGATTTTTGTTTTGTTTTGTTTTCACTTCGTATTTTTGACTTTATTTTATAAAATTGAAAATTATAATATATTTTTTTTCGCTCTTAACATTCTAGTTATATCAATAATTTATTATATTATAGTAAAGTATTTATCCCTTCAATATTGAATGATTACATGTTAAAATATTTATGGAGCATGTAGAAATTATATATATCTAAATTTTTGATGTTATAATCAATATAGCAGTTTAACTCGATGGCTTTGCCGGCATTGAGGAATCATTCTTAGCGGTATGAAAACGTTACATTAGATTAGATTAGATTGTTGTAGGGGATTATTGCACTGCGACCTGAAAGATCTATTTTGTCCTCCGGCGCCTTCTCCAATGCACAGCCGGCCTCCAGGTGGCATTCTCTAGCTAAAGATAACACTGCCCATCACCGTGTGTTGTGTAGAGGCTCCTAGAAAGAAGAAATCCTAAGGGCTGCTGGATTGGAACCCGGAACCTCCGCGTTGTCCAGCGCGCTACCTCTTAGCTAATCCCTTCCTTCACCCTTGGCTTTCGCCAATTAATTAGAGACGGAGAGCCCAGTTTGTATACTGTGTTTCTCCTTGCCTGTAAAGTGTAGAGTGTATGTAGTGTGTTTAAGTGTATTGTGTACTGTTCTGATGAAGTGCATGGTGTACTGAGCTGTGGTAACCCCGGGGTGCTACTCCCCAAGTAACTGCGTGCAACAGATACCCCTTGCGGGCAAAAAAAAAAGTCACATACTTCATTTTTTTTATAAATAATAAGGTAGATAGTCGCATATTTTTATACATAATATATAAAAATATAAATAGATAGTTATCTAAAGATGACGTCAAATAATTTCCTAGAGCTATTAGAATTTCTTAAAGCTACTAGGAAAAAAAAAATTCTTATATTATTATTATTATTTTTTTTTTTTGTCTTTATTAAGAATGCATAATACGTATTACAAAATGACTATAAACTGTATTACAGAATATAAAACCAAAACTTTCCTTGTAAATGAAAAATAAAATTAATTTATAAATACAAGTACCATGGTAAATAGACCATCGGTGGAGTCTTGTACTATTATTATGAGGGGGAAAACATAGCTACAGAAAATCATATATTAACTACTTTTAAGAAAAACATTCAGTTAGTCAAAATTAAAAAAAAAGCAAAAAAAAAAAACAGTGCATTCAGTTGATGGTGGAAAGAAATGCATTAAATAAAACAAACTAAAAACAATTAAGAAAGCTAAACCATCATTTTGTACTGATATAAAGATTTATAGGAATTCACGAAATAAGACCAGTGTCTACCATTTAAGAAGTCCAGATTGCCAGATACCGAAAGGCATTTGCTGTAATCCCAAAACTACTTTAATCTAAAAATCACTAAGCCTACTACAAACAGTCACATCAAAAACCTATCCAGACCTATCTAAAATACAATCATAGTTCACAATTTTCTAGTACATCAGTCAGGAAAAAGTGGCCGATGGTTTAAATTCAATATTTCAGCATGAGCTTTCATGGTCGAATGGGATGTTGCAAATTAAGATAATGGTTTACACCTAATACAAATTTAGTTTCATACATGGATACAGTTCATATTTCTTTATATTCTGACAACATTATTACATATAAAGTGGAAACTTCTATCAAATGTATTTACATTGTTTTTAAACTGATAATTTTATTTGATCCAAATGTTTTTAATAACTTATTTATATTTTGAAATTAAAAAATGTTCTTATTCAAGATCTGAGTCGTTACAATAATTAACGATAGCCTAATGTGTGGGTATATTAAATACTTTGACAATATAATCAAGATGTAATTTGAGTGTATGTGTGTAAAATTGGCATATAATTAATTTCATTATACATCAAAGCCAACTCGGACAAACATAAGCAATCTAAACAATTTTTTAATAAAATAAAAAACAAAAAAAATTTACATTTTCTCGCAATAAACACCACTCCCAAACCTGGGCCCCATAACATGCTATGAAACGACTAACTGAATTAAAAACTCAGATATTTTTGAACCAAAGTTCAAATTATTGTTTTCATTAAAATCTTATGGCGCAACAGCCCATGAGGGGCCAAGGCTTGCCAGACCGATTTGAATAGGGGACGTGTGGTAAGCAAGCCGTAGTTCCCACGCCGTTTACTTCCGGCCTTCGCTATCTAGGGCGCTACTAACTGTAGCTTCCCACTTTTTATCACGATGCTGGGATAACACCGACTTTGCCCTCATGGGAATCGAACCCTGAAATTCTCGCTCGGAAGGCGAATGCGCTAGCCACTAGACCAACGCGTGAGGACGTTTTCCTTAAAACATTTCCATATATTATATGATCATAATAATATAATCTATATTAATAAGAATTAAATGTGTTTTTAATTTGTAAATCGGAAAAAAATCGACTTCTTTTCTGACTTGTTTTTTTCAGTTTGCTGGGATTTCTCGATTCTTTTCTGCAATTTTTGCGATTTCTGCAAAGTCGGCTTTAGTCCTACACAAGGTTTTACGCGGGCTCTCTTAAATATTATTATACATTCAACTGTTAATTATTAATATTGTAATAATTTTTTTAACTTATAAATTAAGATATTCAAATGTAATTATTTATATTAATTATTTGTAACATTATTAATTTTATATTCATCAACAATAATTATTTAAGAGGTATGTAGGTAGAATGAGAAAGAAAATTAACATTCCACAACATTCTAGGTGATGGTGAATTATATTCGTAGCAAAATATCCTACATATATCTCTGTACCCTATTTCAACCATCATACTGATGTAATAATGTATGAACAAAGAAAATTATTGACACTTAACTTTTAAATAAAGATGTTTTTTTTTTCTTGAAGCAATGTTCACTACTTACAATACATCGCACAATTAATTCGGTGAAAAGTTATGGATATTTTGAGGTGATAAAAAAGAAGAAGGAATTATCGAAAATTCAAAAACTAATTACATTCCCTTTGTAACAACTCTTAAAGTCATGCTAAATCCAATTAAATATAATAAAAATAGTCCAATGAGATAGCTGAAAGTTACTATATTACTAAAATATCTTGAAATAGAAACTGTTAAAACAATTTATAATGTTTCGATTTCTGGAACATATATATAAAAAAAATTATAAATATTATTATTAATACATGTTCACTTCTATATTAGCGCAAAGAATCATAAGGTGAGCAGATCTCAATCATATTCTTCCGGAAGAGCAGAATAGCTTCAGGCCTGGAAGGGGTTGTATTGACTGCATATTTACTCTGTATTCAGCTATTAATATTACCTCTCGGCGAAAGAAGGGTACCCTTTTTGCGGCTTTCGTGGATTTCAATGCGAGCGTTTGATTCGCTAGACTTGATTATGGCCCAAGTTACACTATTATGGAGTAAGTAGTAAGCTCATAAAAACCTTGAAAAGTTTATATGATAACGCGGTCCTAGCTCTGAGGGATGGAGCAAAGACCGAAACAGTGGATATTACACAGGGTAGTCTGCAAGGAGATTCTCTGAGCCCCTTGCTTTTCTCATTATTCATTTGTGATTTAATATCACACTTTACAGAGTGTAGCCCGCTGGGCATTCACTTGGAGAATAATAAAGAACAGGTTGGGATATTTTACGCTGATGATCTCGTTCTCCTTGATAATTGTTGGTCTGGTACGCAAAGGAAATTACAAATTTTATCTGGTTACTGTGAAAAGAACTCATTATCAGTGAATACCACAAAAACTAAAATAGTAATATTTAAAGAAGGGGGTTCCCTAAAAACCACAAGTCATTTTATTATAAGGAAGAGAAAATAGAAATTTGCAAATCCTTCAATTACCTAGGGGTTTCCTTTTTTTCGTCTGGGAGGTTTTCATTGACTGCAGTTTGGGTATTTCCAACATTGATTTGTATTATTATTAAATTTTACTATTATTATTATTTCATTGTTATTAAGAAGAAATTCTATTTTAATAAGGAGTTGAAATTTGTATTCACTGTATAGGATTATATTTTTAGTTTGTTCTTATATTATTGGTATGTACTATAGTCCATTCATGTATTTATTTCATAGTTTGCATTTTTACATTTTTGCTATCACTAAATTCTTTATTTTCTATTGCTGTTTTCTCTTTTGTTTTTATTTATTTATTTATTTTTTTGGATGTACTGTGCAAATTGTAAACCAGACTCACTGGCTAGAAAATACTTTTGTTTTATAAGCCAAAATAAAATCTAATCTAATCTAATCTAATTATTATTGCATGGTTTTTGTCAATGCTTTATTTACTAGTCGTAGCGCGGGAACCGCCTTTAAGCGCAAGGCCCTACGCGGTTGTATCTTTCGCGTATGAGATCTCTCTGAGAGTAGATCTCTCGCCATACCTGTCTAGGGGAGTTGGAAGATCATGCTTCTGCTTCTCACAAGAGAACTTTTTGATTTAGGTATATATATATTATGATACTGGAGCCAGTTAAAATTTAGTAAAACTACTTAATTTGAAGTAAAATGTTTCAATAATAATATTTAAATTGCCGTAATTCTTTTTTAGTGTTTCATAACTGAATTTTTTTATAAAACGAAATTTAAAAAACTAATATTAAATTATTTTTAAAATTAAAAAAAAAAAAAATTAACCATTGAATATCTCTGGTTTCTTTGTTACCATTATTGCTGTATTCCAACTCTAATAGGATTTCATTTTATATTGTTACAGAAAAGTAATTTTGTACAATGAACACTTTTTCTTATTAGGTTCGCTGACCTTTTTTTTTAATTAGGTTATACATTGTTGTTTAGGAAATTCCTTCAAGGAAAAGAAGTAATATGAAATCAACGAATTTTGGTGACGGGAGCGTAGAGGGGAATGGAGAAAGGTTAGGAACAAATTAATTTTACATTCTCATATTACAGTAAGTAAATACTTTCTCGTAGTAAGAGAAAATAATGCGATAGAATCATGTTTTCCATTACAATGTTATTACATTGAGAATAACAATGTTTTTAGCAAATGATACATATATATATATATATATGTTTGTTTTGTGTGTTGAATGAATAAAATATCTTAGAAACATAAAAAGTCGCAGAATTCCGGAGATCTTTGAGTTAACCTTTATAATTACGTAATAAATTTCTACATGGTTAACATTTTTATTCTACGGTAATTAATTGAAAAATGCACAGAATGAGATAATGAACTGCCTATGATAAAATTCTAGGTAAAGACTGTGACGAGCACTATGCGAAGTTGGTTTGATAGAAAGGCTAATAAAATAGCATGTGATGTAGAAAATGTACAAATCATTGTTAATTGTGAGAAGTAGAGACGAAATCTATCCAATGCTTTTGTGGCCCCCAACGAGCTTGAAAAATGTGTGCTGTTTGTAGGCCACCTTATTTTCAAAATATACTCCCGGAAGAGAGGCGGTGGTTTAAATTTGAAGAAGATTTTGTGGATTAAGGATGAACATCTTTGTACTTTATTTTTTGCTGAAGACCAGGTGGTCATAGCTCATAAATCAGGAAGATTTGGAATTTATGATGAGAAAGCTAAAAAAAGATTCGTATTAAATTTGGAGTAAGAAGATAAATTACGATAAGACAGGCGATAACTGGGAATGATAGGGAAGTTTTAAGTATTACAGATCAGCATTGAAAAATGGTGGAAGTATGTGAGGAACAGGTGATGGTTAGAAGTGTTTGAATGGCTGTTAAGATGCTCCACCTGTGTCCAAAAATATGGAGCCAAAACATGGTCCATTACTATTGTTGGAGAAGCTATTTGAAAAAGAGAAGGAGTGATAGAATACGATATGAAGACATAAAGAAACGAAATGGATGTAATGGAATCTATGACTACGAAGTTGAAATCGTAACAGATGAATGTCGCTAGTAAGATGACTGAAGAAGAAGGAAACGGAACTCCCAGAGGAACCGAAGACAAGCAAGAAAGACCAGCCTGAATATGACTGAATGAGATGGAGGAGAAAATGGCGGGTCTGTGAAGGAATGTGAAATGGAAACTGGTTTGGCAGATAATGTGAAAGAATAGTATGACTTGACGGCAACCCGATAGAAGAGAGACGCCGGAAAAATGGAGTGAAGCATAAAGTTTACTAGAATCTGACAGACTGTGTTGCCATAAGATAAACCTTTACCCTAAAAATCAGCTACTACAATACCTCATCCGAGACATTATCCGTAGTAGCCTGCTTCATTTTGTGGTCATCGACGGGTTTCGTGCGTTCGCGCCTCTTCAGGATGCTTTTGTCAGACAGTGTGATAACAACAGAGCTTGCACAGAGCAAATTCAGTTTATACACTCTGAATTTGCTCTGTGCAAGTGTGACAAACGCATCCTGAGATGGGCGAACGCCCGAAACCGGTCGATCACCACAAAATGAAGCAAGCTACCATGGAAATCGTCTCTGATGCTTTCCAGCTCTGCGGAATCAACCACCACAAACTACTACAATACCTCCCTCTCTTCTTGTGTAACGTTAAACATGAGCTATTACCCTGGATGATTTATGCCTATGTTCAGCCGTACTGAAAAGAATACATGTTCGCTGAATGCTGATATTGTCCAGCCAAGAGATCCGCCTTCGACCTACGCCACGCCGGCCCTCAATCTTTCCCATTAAAGTCAATTAGGGAAGATGGTATATGCCTCCTCGTAATATATGGCTAGATAGGGAACTTTGCGGCATCTGCGCTGCAGATAAGCTCTCTTCATACTCTTGTCTGTTTGGGAAATTCTTTATTGGTTAGCCTAGTATAGTCTTCATTATCATCCATATTTAGGTGATACGTTTAGGAATTTGAAGTAAATTTGCCAACCATATGAAAAATAGCAATTACCAATTCTGAATTGCTGAGTGCATATGTCGTTTTAAATATGATTACTTGTATGCAGCTCTATTTATTGCCAAACCAATTGATATATCTACAAAAAATAAATAAAGTAAATATTTTTTTTTACTTTAAGAATATCTTTTCAAAATTTAATTACAATTTTAAATCACCAATTAATAATGACAATAAAATAAACATAATTAAATTTTTGTTGAAAAAAAAGTCATAAAAATATTTGATAAAATGCATAATATATCAGATACTTTAAATTTCAAACCTCAATAATTTTTTTTTGTCTTAAGGTAATTCTATTATTAATTGCCACTTTTGTTAATAATTTATATCTTCATTATTAAATTTTCTTTGAATTAATATAATTCAATAATTATATAATTCATATTAATTTTCAATGTATTTAATGAGAATATTTTAAATCAAGTCTGCCTTGCCTACAGTTATTTATAAACCTGTTAGAGCTATATATAGATATTTTAAAATTAGCCTTCAACCAAAACACTCTTACAAATTGTTGTTTTCTATCTGTGTATATTTGTATAAATAAAATTTCAATTTTGTTGATAGGTAGAGAATTTTCAAGATTTTACTTTCTTTTTTTTTTTATAGTAATTTATAGATTAGAATTAGGATTCTTTTTATTAAGTCCAAATTTTCACATTTTGGTTTTTGTCACACATCCGGCTTTAAATTTCCCACTGTTTCCGTTGCTATCACTTAAATTTGCGTATAACTTAAAATTTTTATTATTTTATGAAACTCAGTTTGAAGAGCATAAATGAATAGAATGAAAACATTTTTTCATAGCTAATCTGTAGAATTGCGTTTCTGGACTTAATACAATGATTATGCACTAATGTAAGGATGTGCATTATTTAAATTTGAGAATGACCTTAAACATGGTCAGATCTCCGCAAGACACTGAGAAATATCTTGATCATATGTATATTGCCCGAAAGCCTGAAATATTATTTGAACAAAAGATGAAATTTTGACGTATTACTACAATATAATTATTCTAAATGCATACTTATGATTTGTTTTGTGTATTAAATAAATTATATGTAATATGTTATGTGTAAAAATTATATATTATATGTACATTATTTGGAGCAACCAAAGAGAGAAATGAATCTCAACCACTCTCTTGGACTGGAGTGGGAGAAGCTGTATAAATATAGCGACGGACAGTCCATAAAAGACAGTTAAACACAGTGGAAATGAGTTCAGTACATCCAATCGCTACGTGTCATTCTCTTACCACTCTACCTTAATCATTCATCCATTGTAAAGTCCAGCCAGTCTGGGTCTAATTATTAATATTAACTCTTCTTAACTCATCAAACAAAACCAATTCTCTCCATCCAACACATCCATTATGCTACAGCATGAGCTAGTTTTCATCATCATTGCTAGCATTCAACAACACTGGCTAGCTTGCAACAGCATCATCATTGCTAGCTTTCAACAACACTGGCTAGCTCGCAACAGCTTCATCACTAGATTTCTGCATCAAAAGCTAGTCTTCATTAACTTAGCTAGTTTAAACAACCCAGGATAGCTGCAACAAACTCGTAGCTGAACAAGATGTACTACACACATACACTCACCCGCACGCTCAAATTTTTCACACATGAAAAATTTCTTCAGGAGAGGGGATAATGTAATAGGAAGAGAGCAAACAGCAACCAAAGAGAGAAATGAATCTCAACCACTCTCTCGGACTGGAGTGGGAGAAGCTGTATAAATATAGCGACGGACAGTCCATAAAAGACAGTTAAACACAGTGGAAATGAGTTCAGTACATCCAATCGCTACATGTCATTCTCTTACCACTCTACCTTAATCATTCATCCATTGTAAAGTCCAGGCAGTCTGTGTCTAATTATTAATATATCAGTTAACCAGTGTAACCAAGTCTTCTCCTTAACTCATCAAACAAAACCAATTCTCTCCATTCAACACATCCATTATAAAGCGGAGGTCCCGGGTTCGAGCCCAGCAGTGCTGCCCTTAGATTTTCTCTTCTTAGGAGCCTCTATAGCTCACTGTCCGATGAAGGACACTGTTGTCTATTTATAATAAAGACAATGCTCGAAGGTACTATAAATAAGTAGAGAGAACTCTGTCCAGAGGCCGGCAGTGCACTGAGAAGGCTCTGGGCGCCAATGACCATAGATGTTAACGCGCCTTAAATTAAAAAAAAAAAAAAAAAAAAAATTACATCTTAAAAAATATTAATTACAATAATTATGTATACAATAAATATTCAACAATTTTTTCCTGCTACAAAAAATGTAAATCATTATTCAAAAATATATCTGGGTTGAAAATATGTGTAGTTAGTTACTTAGCTGCCTGCATCAACCGCTCTGAAAATGTTGTCATTCATCTTTAATAAAAACAAATTCTGATGTAGAATTCTCAGACAACTTTCTGTTACTGCACTTCTAACAGTTCTACACTCGCTAGGTGACGGTATAGTAAGGATTCCATGGTTTCAGGGAAGCAGAACGTCTCGGTTCCCGCCAGTGCCTCTTAAAATCACCTTTTCCGCAAATAAAATTATTAGATTTTATGATCTTAGTAAAGATTCCAAGTTTTACCTGACTAAAAATTTTCACTTTCGTTACTAATTTTCTGTAAATCGTCTATCTCTCTCTATTATGAGCATATGGTATTTTAAAATAGCACTTTTTGTCACCGCAGAACAATTATATTTCTTGATAAAATCATAAGCCTGTGGGGAAAGAAATTGGAATCAGTGGTAGCGCGTTCTTAAAGTTTTTCTTCCTAAGAAATTCTTTAGCTTACCATCCGGATGTTGTCTGTAACGAGAGAACACTGACACCGAAGGCTGGCAGAGCACTGAGAAAACTCAGATATAGGACTATTTCTCTGCGTATAAATAGTATCCCAAGTTTAGAGAAAAACGTTGCAGTTGTTTTTGAGAAAATTACGACAAACTTACAAAAAAAAAAAACTCTTTAGTAAAGTAGCACTTTCAGAAAATTACATAGAAGATAGAAATGTACATCAATGGCATTTAAAGGAAACCCTAATTTCCAACTCCACCAGAATCACCTGAAATAAATTTAACCAGAAAATGTTTAAAAAAAAAGCGATAAGTTAATATGTAGTATCAGAGAGATATTTTTTGTGATAGCCTACTTCATTTTGAGCGTACGCCCATCATCAGGATGTCTAGATAAAACAGTGTGATTACACAGTCTGCTTGCCAGAGTAAAATCTGTTTGTAAAGTATTTTGGGGCTGTGTGAAGGCACTAGGCTCCATGTCGGAAGGCTTTAAAATTGCGAAAGGCTTGAGGCAAGGGGATCCATTGTCCCCGATGCTATTTAATTTAGCACTGGAGAAGGCTATTAGCACAATCCGAACCAATCCCGGAGGCACCATTTTTAATAGGTTGAGCCAGCATCTCGCTTAAGCAGACTGTTGTTTTGTCAGCTCGAACTATACCGGCACTCTTAGGAGTTTTCGAAGAGTTCACTAAAGAAGCCAGTAAACTTGGACTCGCTGTCAACGAAGCGAAGACAAAGTATATGCGAACCAAAAAAAGGAACGACCAGGAAGCATTATGCCTTGGAAACCATAAGTTTGAAGTTGTTAAAAGCTTTAGGTACCTTGGGGCTGTTATCACTGATATGAATGAAGTCAGTATAGACATAAAAGCCAGAATAACAGCCGGAAACTAATGCTACTGGTCTTTACAGAAAGCCTTGCGCTTCAATCAGCTATCTAGGGAGGCCAAGTTAATATTGTACAAGACCTTATTAAGAACGGTTGTAATATACGTTAGCGAAACCTGGACGCTAACTCGGGAGGATGACCGACTTCTTAGTGTATGGGAGAGAAAGGCCGTGAGGAAAATATTTGGCCCGGTAAGACAGAATGGAGTATGGAGAATGAGGTCAAATCAGGAGCTAAAAGATTTATATAGTGGCTCAAGAGAGAGAGGAATGGAGGAATGTAGTTGAGGAGGCTAGGGCCCTACATGTCAAGAAAGAAGAAGAAAGTATTTTGGAAAGTACTTTGTTGTGACGTAGCTCTGTTAAGAAGGGGTTATTTTTATGACCTGTCTAAGACCACAGGTTGTTTCTATTTTTAAAAGGCATTGTATTTTTGTTTCCTTTACAAATGAAAACATCAATAAATGGAGATACGCTACTTATATTAAAGTTTTGGAGTAAATTTACATTACTAAATAATTATTTGTACTATGTAATTTTAAATGTTATTCTTGTGTAAAGAGCCAAATTTAATTACGAAAGATTACTGCGTCAATTGTAGACTACTGTGGCATAATTAATACAAAGTAAAGTCAATGATCGAAGGTAGTATAAATAAATATATTGCAAAACAATTAAATTATGTAATCATACTATCTGATACGTTCATACAGATATACTCTCCAACATTCATAACCACGTTAACTGACACTCGCATATGCACGTACAATTATTAAATTTTTTTTTTTAATGCGTGTTTACTTTTGGATGTTGTTTGGTTTAAGTATATTGTGTATTACTTATTGTGATTATGGGAAGATAGTGTTGAATCCACTAGCGAATTTTGTTTGTTCCTTCATTATGTACTTGTTTAGATATCTTACGTTTGTATATTTCGACTTGTTCAAGTATGTCTAGTCATCATACATTTTCGTGCCCAACTTATCTATGTTAATGTCGTGGAAATGTCATAGGGTTTGTGTTTGTTTACGTTTAGGTGGTTGGAGTACTTGGAATCGGTTTTTGTGATATTTGTTTTTGTTCGGATGCGTTCCGAATACTGTTCGCTGATTTTTTTACCGGTTCTGCCAATATAAATATCACAAAATTCCCGACATCCGAGTTTATAAATCCCGTTACCGCTACTGTTATACAAGTCAGTAGTTTCAATAAATGTGTGGATTTTGTTCCCTAATTGATTGCCAGTTCTGAATGCTGTTTTGACGCAGATTTTCTCAAAAAAGTTTGTATGTTTATGTGTCTGGTTTTCGATGTTTCTGAATGGGGCAAATTTGTCCGTTGTTTACTTATTGCAGTAAATTTCATTATTACGGTGGCGGGTATTGTTCCTTGTAGTTCGTTGACGATATTTGTACTGTAATCATTGCTTTTAGCTTTCTTGTGTGTTGTTTGTAACACTTGTTCATAATTTGTGGGTGTGAGGGTTGTAGTTTTAAGTTCGTCAGGTACCACTACCCAGCTAGAGTTGGGTACGATGGTTGGAGCAGTATGGTATTGTTCATCTGGCCACATCCACACTTACACCCACATCACGTTTGATATCAATTTTCAGTTTCAATATGTCCAGTGTGTCAGTTGCGAGAATGGGGTTGCAAAGATTGGTGATTTTAGAAATTCATCAGAGACATTTTCCGGGGTA